>CACVCL010031423.1:0-31159 GCA_902729485.2 Mus minutoides
GGACATATAATGAAAATTCTATACATACGTTATATTAATTTGTTACTTCATATATATTTGATTCACATATTGTTTAGTATGTGTGTGTATATGTAAATGTGTGCAGTTACTTTTTAAAAGTTTTTTTCCTTTATTCTCATCTTACATTGTATTTTTGGACCACAGTAGCACCTCCCTTCACTTCTCTACTTCCCTCCCAACCTAATATCCCACCCAGATATTCTACCATTTTCCTTAAAAAAAAAAAAAAAGAGCAGGCCACTTGGGAATATCAAATGAACAAGGCATATCATATTTTAATAAAAATAGGTATAAACCCTCATATCAAAGTTAGCAAAGCAATTAAATAGAAGGAAAAGCATCTCAAGCAGGCAAAGGAATCACACACACACCCACTATAATTGTGCCTCAGAAGGTCAGTGTTGAGAAATGGCTATATTAGATTGATTACATTTTTAGGGTTCTCTCAGGACTGTGTTTTTAAAATTCCTTTTAAGACCACCATAATATGAAAAGCCATTAACCACATTCGCTGAATCATCAGGGTGTCTCTTCAGTATGTGTTCTTTTATGATTTTGAAGATGACTATATTTTGCAAAGGCTTTACCCACATTGGTTACACTCATAGGGTTTCTCTCCAGTATGTATTCTCTTATGTGTTTGAAGGTAACTGTGTTGTGCTTTGCACGATGCCCTCCCTATCAGGAGTTAAGCATTGGTCTTTTCTGTGGACAGGTTAGGCATACATCAGCGGCAAGATTAGCTTTGATAGGAAGTCCATACTGTAGAACCCATGCCCAGCCTTTGGGGCATTTTGTTCGTTCATGACTCTCTTACGCGGGTGTGAAAAAAGCCGGCCAAAAAGACTGACACCCATAGGCTGGACTATTGTGTCCATTTAATTTTTTCGGACCCCCCCCCCCGCCCCTGTAGAATGGATGCTCTCTGGTGGACAAGAAACAGTATTTTTACTCACTGCCACGATGGATTAAGTCTCTCCACTCTCCAAATCAGCTAAAACAGACAGTCTTCCCTTAAATTGCTTCTCGCCCAGTATCTGGTTACAGTGATGAGAAAAGTAGCTAATGCTGGCCAACCAGTAACAGGATTGAGTCTGCTGTGTCTTAGGACCAGTGTTTCACAGAGGGAAAGGGTAGGGGGTGAGGCAGTGCTGGGAGACAGGGAAGGATGGAGACTGAAAAGGATGGGCACCCCAGCGTGACAATGCATGTCTGAAAACTTGGTGGAGTGCATTGAACTAGGATATCTCCATGAGGGCAGACTGCAGAGCTTTAGCCTCTTTGCATTTTTTCTTTGGATTATGACAGCTATGTTTAGCATTGTTTTAAGTTTTCATTACCAAACTTAAGTTAGTCCAAACTGATATGGAAAACCTTACACATAAATGAAACATACTGTCTTGAACATTGGGTTTTGTTGTTTGTTGTTTGTTTGTTTGTTGTGTTTTGAGGGTAGTTTTGTTTTGTTTTTAGATTTATTTATTTTATGTATATGAGTACACTGTAGCTGTCTTCAGACACACCAGAAGAGGGTATCAGATCCCATTACAGATGTTTGTGAACCACCATATGGTTGCTGGGAATTGAACTCAGGACCTCTGGAAGAACAGTTGGTGCTCTTAACCGCTGAGCCATCTTTCCAGCCCCCAGGTTAGGTTTTTAAAGACAAGCTTTCTCTGTATAACAGCTCTGGCTGTCCTAGAACTCACTTTGTAGACCAGGCTAGCCTTGAACTCACAAAGATCCAACTGCTTCTACCTCTTGAGTGCTAGGATTAAAGGCATATACCACCACAGCCCAGCTATGTTGAACATTGGTTTTCTTTTTTTTTTCTTTACTGTTTTTCTTTTTCTGTTAAGATGAAAGAAGAAAGCAGTGTTTTGAATTAAATGAGCATTTATTTCTCCAATTATTTGAAATCACCTAAAAGGATAATTCTGTTTCATAACATTGCCTCATATAGGCATAACATAATAACTTATTTTCAAATATATTTTAATATCTGACTTAATTTAATCTTCTGTACCATTTTACTGATTCTTCCGTAGTGAGTTGCCACAAGTTTGGTAGCTTAAAACCAAACAATTTTTTCATATTCTTTCTTTCTTTCTTTCTTTCTTTCTTTCTTTCTTTCTTTCTCTCTTTCTTTCTCTCTTTCTTTCTCTCTTTCTCTCTTTCTCTCTCTCTCTCCAGGTGTGTGTGTGTGTGTGTGTGTGTGTGTGTGTGTGTGTGTTTTACAGAACTTGTGTGGAGGTCAGAGAACAATTTGCAGTTCTCTCCTTCCATATGGGTCTTGGAGACTGGACTCAGGTCCCCGGGTTTGGCAGTAAGTGTTTGCGCCCACTGCACCATTTTCCTGATCCTTCCTTCCTTTGCAGTCCTGTGGCAGAGTACTGGGTTGGCTTAATGTTATTTGTGTTCTAATGTTAGTTTGGGGCCTCTAAGGTTGGTTGTCCGAGAGATGAGAGTCTGTATGTAAGACATTATGTGACTTTGTCCCCAAGTGATTTCTAATTGTTAAATAAAGATGCCAATAGCCAATAGCTGGGCAGAAGAGTTTAGGTTTTGTGGGTTTTGGGGAGAGGAGGACTACAAAAAAGAACTTACAGGAGGGACAAGGAAGCCACCATGGGCTAAGAGTAAAGAAAATATGGCCCTGAGGGCTGCCCAATTGGAGCTAAGAGCAGCTCAGATGAAACACAGTAATAACTTGGGGTTATTGATAGAAAAGTAGATTCAAACAACATAGAGATACCTATCCAAATATTGTACTGGTTAAGGCTTATTGTAAATATAAAGACTATAAGTGTGTCTTTAATCCATGAACATAAATGGTCAAAGGTGAGGTAGAAGCCCTGGGCCAGGATTTAAATAATTTGATACAACATGGCATAAAACTTCAAAATGAAAATATCAATAAAACTTTGTCCCAAAGAGGATTTTTAAGGAGAATCTGTATCTTGCTTTCTTAGTTTGGGTTTTATTGCTATGAAGAGACACAAAGACCGACCAAGGCAAGTCTTATAAAGAAAACATTTAATTGGGTCTGGCTTAAAAGGTTTAGAGGTTTAGTCCATTATTATCAGGGCAGGAAGCATGATGACAGGCAGGCAGACACGGTGCTGGAGAAGCCAAGAGTTCTACATATTGATATGAAGGCAGCCAGGAAGAGATTGTCTTCTAGCAGTCAGCAGGAAGGAGGCTCTCTTCCAAACTGAGTGGAGCTTGAGGGTAGGAGGACCTCAAAGCCCATCCCCACAGTGATGCACTTCCTCCAACAAGGCCACACCCACTCCAACAAAGCCACACTTCCTAACAGTGCCTAATACTTCACATGAGCCAAGCGTGTCCAACCCACCACACCTGCCTCCTCTAGTTTCAACATTCCCAGGCTGTGAGCTTTCATTCACCACACACATAAGAACTCAGGATGAGAAGAGAGAAGATCTCACTTTTCTCTGTGTAATATTTTTTTAAAGATTTATTTTAGTTTTACTTGAGTTTATGTCTATGTGAGTGTATGCCACATGCGTTAGTGCATTTGTGAGCCACCTAAGGTGGAAACTGAATTGAGGTCCTCTGAAGGAACAGCGTGAGCTCTTAACTGTGACGCCATCTCTCGAGCACCATGTGATTTTTATTAATATGCTCGTCATTTGACTGAGGATCCATCTACATAATGCGGGGTGATCTTATTACACAATATTTATTTTAATTACTGCCACTCTTTTCTCAGATATGACAACGTTTACAGACTTGATCGATTGGAATTAAGAGGTGAGCATGTCATTTAGAGGACCACTGTTCATCCCGCGACACAGTCACAGCACTGTTCTGAATCAGGCTATTCTTTCTTGTTTAGCTTTTATTGTTTTTATCTTATGTATATGGGCATTTAACCTATATGTATGTCGGTACACCACGTGTGCTCCTGGTGTCCACAGAGGCCAGAAGAGGGCATCAGATTCCCATGGGACTGGACTCCCATGGTCGTTTGTGCCACGTAGAGTCTGGGATCCAAACCCAGGTCCTCAGGAAGAGCACAAGATATTCTTAAGTACTGAACCATTTTTCCAGCCCAAGGCAAAGTTTATTAAAAAGGATTGCAGAAATTAAGGAATCCTAAGATTTAGTGTAGGAGGGAAGTAAAACTCTCAGCACCAAAGAGACGAGGCCTGAGCTGAGCCAAGCTGGACTGGTCCTGGCCTTTGTTTCAGGGTCTGCCCCCAAACTGAAATATTATTAGTTGGCCAATTGGAAGGCTCCACATTCTACACATGTCCCCCTGGTCCAACCAGGGAGGGAACCACAGTGTGTGTATGCTGCTCACGCTGTCAGGGACATTGGAGCCCCGTTGTCCATCTCTGCCTCTGGCTTTGTCAGTTATTGGCCTTGACTGTCTTCTCTCTGGCATTATCGTGACTGGCTGGGTTGCCACATCAGACCTTACAGCTATCTCAAATGCTGTTACTTATACTTAACTCATTGTTCTCACAGCTACCAGAAAGTAGCCGTAGTTTTTCTTATAATCCTAATTAATTCCTTGTCTATGGGATTGTCTACTACAGCAGTTCTCAACCTGTTCAGCAAACCTCTATCTCCAAAAAAATAAAATAAAAAAACATTACAATTCATAACAGTTACAGTAACAAAACTACAGTTATAAAAACAATTCTATGGTTGGAGATCACCACAACATGAGAAACTATATTAAAGGTTTGAAGCATTAGAAAGGTTGAGAACCTCTGGTCTGGTGTCTCTTTTCTGAAATAAGCAGAGGCCCTTTTAGAAAGTATCTATTAGAATTAGCTGCAGTAGAAGCAAAAATATGTAAAAGCGTGGAAGTGCCTAGCGTGCTTTCCCAGATTTGGGGATATGGGAGTGTCTCATGCAAGCTAGACAGCCTTCCCACCAACACTGACTTTGCCTCTCAGAGCCTTAACATCTGTCTCTTATGCAGTCTGCTTAGCTATCATACAGCCAGCTGTTCTCAGGGATTCTGCCCTTGCTGTTTTAACCCTAATGTCCATTCTGACTGTGACTCTTGTGAGTCACTTACAGTTTTCAGATTCCCTGGAGCTGAAGTTACAGACAGTAGTGAGCTCCCCAATGTGGGTGCTGGGAATTGAACCTAGGTCCTCTGGAAGAGCAGAAAGGGCTCCTAACTGCTGAGCCATCACTCTGGACCTGGATTTTAGGTTTCAGTTTTTCCTCCCAGGCTTCATTTTGGCTATCTTCTCTTGCTATGACTTCAAGTCCACGATTTTGGGAGAAAGGTGTTAAAGAGTCTCATCTGCTGTTCATCCCATTTAGTGTGTTTTAAAAGTGTCTCTTACTTACTTTTTGTGAGGTCTTATAATGTCTCCTGTGAAAAATCTTCCTGCCTTTAAAAAAAAAAAAAAAAGAGGTGCAGGAGAGAACAACCAGCTCAGTAATTATTTTAGATAGCTGTGTAATTCAAGGACAGATCTTTGCTATCTTTCTCTGTTCTGCCTGTAGTTTTTGTACATTGTTTCATAAATTCTGTCCAATTTCTTCATTGTTTCATATAGAGCAATAGTTCCAGCCCTTGACATCTAAGTGAAACAGGGAGGTCAGAGGCTGGAGATGGGTAAGTGGCTGAAAGCATGTGCTATGCACAAATGAGGAACCAAGTTCAAGTCCCAGCACCAACATAACAAAGTTGGACATGGCTGTGTGTAACTGTAACCCCAGGTCTGGGGGGGAGGGGGGGAAATCCTTGGGAGCTCACTCAAGATCCAGCCTAGTTCAAACAGGAAGTTTCCAGTTCAATGAGAGACCCTGTCTCAAGGCAATAAAGCAGAGGTTGATAGGAGTATGGTGGTTTGGATGAGGAACTTGATCTCCGTGGGTGGTGCTGGTGGGGAAGTTTAGGTGGCACAGCTTTGATGGAGGAAGTGCACAGCTGGGGAGAGGAGCTGACAGTTAAACTCCTGTCATTTCCAGCTCACTCTCTTTGCTTTGTGCTTATGGTTCAAGATGTGAGCTCTCAAGCCTTCTGCCCGCTGCCCGCTGCCCGCTGCCCACTGCCTGCTGCCGCTCTGTCCTTGGCGTTGTAGACTCTACACTTCTGGAACCAAAGCCAAACTAAACTCTTTTAGAAGTTGCCATGTCGTGATATTTTATCAGAGCAAGAGAAAAGCAGCAAATACAGGGAACCACGGGATATCCTCCTCTGGTCTCCATATGAGCACGCACAGGCATACATACCACCTGCAGCATCACATGGATTACACACACACACACACACACACACACACACACACACACAAAATGCCTGGAAATATTTACTATAGTTACTTTGACATTCTGCTCCTTGAACTGTTTCCTCCAAATTCCTCTGTTTTGTTACTCTTGGCTTCTGATCTTCATAAATTTTCTTCAAGTTTTGTTTTGTTTTGTTTTGTTTTTTATCAAAGTGGATGGCTTAGAACTCATTGGTAACAACACCTGGCCTCAAATTCACAATTCTTCTGCCTGTATGCTTCTTCGGTGCTGGAATAACAGGCATATGATGTATGCCTGAAAATAAGAGTATTTTTTAAAGGTAAGGTACTAAGAGAGCTGGTTGAAGCCTAAAGAGATTGCTCAGCTAGAAAACGGGTTTCCAGCCATGCCTCATGACCCGAGTTCAATTCTTGTGACCCACATAGTAAGAGGAAAGACCAGAGTCCTGCCAATTGTCCTCTGACCTTCACATATACACTATAACATGCAAATGTGAAATTAGTAAAAAACAGCTGCTTAGAACTTTTGAATAAATATGGCAGAGATTGCAGATTGCATAACCACAGTCATTTTTTTTTTTTCTTTTAAAGAGTACAATTGTAAAGCCAGACACAGTGGTTCAAATCTGTAATTCCAGCACTTGAAGGCAGGAAGATTACCATGAATTTGAAGCTACCCTGCTTAATGAGTTCCAGACCAGTTTGGGCTACAGAACGGGACTCTGTCTCAAAACCAACCAATCAACCAACCACTCAAACAACTGCACCACCATCAACAACAAACCAAACAACAACAAAAAAAATGGAGTTGTGTTGAAGATGGCATTGTGTATACATAGATTATTTTAAATTCTGTCTTGCATACTCTGTGTGTATGGCAATATGTTGACATTCTAGAGAACAAAATTTTAAACGTTATTGGATGGAGCTTCTGGAGGAAAACCCCCTTTTTAAGGTACATTAATTATCTATATTTAATAAGAAAGCACTCTGGTGGCTAGAGAGATGGCTGTAGTGACGAACATTGCAACTCTTTCTGAGGACCTGAGTTTAGTTCCCAGTGCCCGCATGATGGCTCACAGGTCATCTGTAACTCTAGTTACAGAGAATCTGACACCTCTTCTGCCCGCTAGTACCAGACACACATGTGGTTCATATACATACACACAGGCAAAACACTCATACACATAAAATAAATGAATCTAAAAGAAAGAAACTGCCCTCAAGACAGAGGTATAAAATGTTATTTATTAAGAATCTGCAGTAAGAGCTGGTCTCAGATGAACAGTCCTGGAGTCACTTATTGAGCTTAATACTTTGGCCTTAGGTGTCCTCCTCAGGTCTCCTCCCCATCATCTCCTCAGTGACACAGCCTGGTGCTCATGAGCACTGTTGCTCCCCCCCCCCCACCTGCCTGTACTCTGCTCTCTTTTGGGATGAATATTCCTAGGCTCCCTAGGCTTACCAGGAGCTCCTGGGCTCCAGCCCAGCCTCAGCATCCCACATAGCTGGAGCTACACAACAGCCTGCCAGCCTTGCTTTCTTTTAGAGCAGATGCAGTGTTCCAAGAGTGAAAGCTCATGGTTGCACGAGCGATGGTCAGGTCTTTATATCACTCTTACTGATGTTCCATTTGTGACTTCACACTGTCAAGCTCAAGGTTAGTTTAAGGGACAACCATGAAGTACTAACATGGAGCAGAGGAAAAAAGGCATATAGTCAGATCAGGAACATGGTGGTCACCAGGCATAATGGCAGCCCTGTAACCTGTCAAAGAGGTAGCTCTTCAGTAAGCCAGGAAGGAGTAAGACACTACTTGCTTCACATAGAACTCCCTTAGTTCTTGTGCTCAGAGAACAGTCACATTTAGGAGCTACCTGGAAACCTTGTATAATGGCCAGACATTGACAAATATTACATCTGGTATCATAATACAAACTCTATCAGAAAAGTCTATTCACTGTAGGAATATCACACCTAGGAATATCACAGCTCAGTAAATCCAACACACTGAATGAATAGTACAAATTAGCCTGGAACACAGTAAGTATGTAAAAATGAGAAGGTGATGCCACCAATCTCCAGGTCTTCTAGAAGCAACATCGATGGAGGAAAGGACATCCTTATTGGCCTTAGTGCATGAGGCAAATTAAAGCTAAAAAAAAAAACTTTTTAAGGCTGGACATAGTGGCATGTACATTGTTCTCAGGAAGCAGAAATGGGAGGACCACAAATTTTCAGCAAACCTGGTTATACATAGCAAGCTCTAGGCCAGCTAGAGCAATACAAGACCCTGTCTCAAAAACAAACAAACAAACAAACAAGAAACAAAACAGAAGTACACAGCCCTAATCCCATTACAGAGCAAGCCTCCAATACCTGCTCTCAGAACCCTCTGACTGAGGTGGAGCTCGGGGTGAAGCACTCAGCTTTGTGGCTGCAAGTCTGTGGTGCAATCCCAGCCGTGGATAAAGAAATACTGTTTTAATTAAGAAGAAGTGGTCTAAAAGTCTGTTCTTCTGTCACGTTAATACATTTTAGAAACATCTAGGAGAAGGACTACAGAGCTAGCTCAGTGGTTAAAAGTTCTAACTGTTCTTTTGAGAGGATCTGGGTTTGGTTCCCAGAACCCACATGGTGCCTCAAAACCATTTGTAATTCCAGTTCCAGGGAATCCTATGTCCTTTTCTGACCTCCACAGGCACCAGGCACATACATGATACACAAATTATACACATACAGACAAAATACGTATACATGTAAAATAGATAAATCTAATAAAGTATTTTAAAAAAGAATTATCTTGAGGAGAATCTTTTTTATAATCCACTATTCAGACCACATGCCACAACAATTAAAATAGAATCTCTAGGGATGGGGCCCAGGCATACTTCTTAAAGCTGCTTGGTTAATCCCAACACGTAGGCCATGCAAGAACCACTGAATTAAGTTTCCTAAAAACTAAGCCTGATAGGTGAAACTTCAATGAGATTTCAAAAGCATTTTAAAAATTAGTCCATAAAACACATCTACGTGATAATAGTCAAACTAGACTATATATTAGATTTACTATTTTAGACTTTTTAATACTAGAGATTATCCCCCATGTGCATATTGGACCAGTGCTCCACCCCTGAGCTTTCCCTCTTGCTCTGGTGGGTAGAGTGAGAATGTCCCCGTGTGCTCAGCTGTCAGACCACCTAGTGGCCAGCGGGTGGCCTTCCTGGAGGAGGTGTGCAGAGCAGCACTTGGTGTTCACAGTTCTCCTGAACTTCCAGGTATGATCCCTCAGCCATTCCTACCGGCATTTGTGCCTCCTCCTTCTACCACAGACCCTGCCTGGAAGGACTCTTTTGTTCTTTTTTTTTTTTTTTTTTTTTTTCCAGACAAGGTTTTTCTGTGAAGCCCTGGCTGTCCTTGAACAGACTAGCCTCAAACTCTGCCTCCCAAGCTCCCAAGTGCTGTCCAGCATAAATGGTGCTTGTTTGTTTGTTTGTTTTGTTTTTCAAGGTTTTTCTTTGTGGAACTGTGGAGACCAGGTTGGCCTTGAACTCGGAGATCCACCTGCCTCTTCTGATGAACTTTTATCCCTCCGGAGCCATAAGCCAAAAAACTCTTCTATAAGTTTCATTGGTCATTACGCTTTTAGCATAGCAACAGGAAAGAAACTAATATGCCAGAAACACAGAAACATTTATTCCATTGGGTGTATGAAGTGAGCTTTACATGGTTGTAATCTGAACACTTGGGAACCAGACTTTGCTGGTCTTAAGTTTTTATGTATCTTGCAGTTTCTTCAAACGGCTGACAACTCTCTCAAATGCTTGTAACCTCTGACGTGATCCAGCCCAGCACTTAGGAGCTCCAGGCTCAGACCTGCCTGCCAGTTGCTTGGGCAACTATGTTGTTTCTGATTTCTGATTTTGATAGAGAATCTCATTTGTAGCCAAAAGCATTTGATCCTCCTACTGCAACCTCACAAAATCTGGTATGACAAGCATGTGCCATCATGATTGGCTAGAAAATGGCTTAATATTTTTTTTTATTTGTGTGTGTGTGTGTGTGTGTCTGTGTGTGTGTGTGTCTGTGTGTGTGTGTGTTTATGTAGACCAAAGGACAACTCAAAGGTGACAGTTC
This sequence comes from Mus minutoides, assembly GCA_902729485.2. NCBI lineage: Eukaryota > Metazoa > Chordata > Mammalia > Rodentia > Muridae > Mus > Mus minutoides. Next base: position 10,407 of record CACVCL010031423.1, read on the forward strand.
TCTTTCCTCCTATGGGGGGCCCAGGGATAAAGCTCAGGTTGAAATGCTTGGCCGCAAGTACCTCTTCCTGCTGAGCCATCTTGCCACCCTAGAAGATAGCTTCTGTTATTGTTTTACCTTTTTAACAATCATGTGTATCCATCTGTGTACAACTGTGTGAGAGTGTGCTGGCTGGTCTTATGTCAACTTGACACACAAACTAGAGTTATCTAAAAGGAGAGAACCTTAATTGAGAAAATGCCTCCATGAGATCCAGCTGTAGGACATTTTCTTAATTCCGTATTGATGGGAGAGGGCCCAGCCCATTTTGAGTGGTGCTGTCCCTGGGCTGCTGGCCCTGGTTCTTTAAGAAAGCAGGCTGTGTAAGCTATGTAAAGCCAACCAATAACCAGCACCTTCCATGGCCTCTGCATCAGCTCCTGCCTTCAGGTTCCTGCCTTGAGTTCCTGATCTGACTGCCTTATGGAAGACTATGATCTAGAAGTGTAAACTGAATAAACATTCCTCCCCAGCTTGCTTTTTGGTTACAGTGTTTCAGGGCAGCAATGGAAAGCCTAAGACCTGAGAATATAGATGTTCATGGAGGCCAGAAGAGAGCGTTAGATCGATTCCTGGGGTTGACGTTATAGGCGGTTAAGTTATAAACCAAAGCACTAAAGGGGCTGGGAGCCAACTTGGGTCTTCTGCAAAAGCTTTTACCTGCTGAGCCATCTTCTCAGTCCCTCGTTTCTTTTAAGAGACAGAGAGAGAGAGAGAGAGAGAGGGAGAGAGAGAGAGCACATGGATAGATGCCATAGTGTAAGGATAACTCTTTTTTTTTTTTCTTGTTTTTTCAAGACAGGGTTTCTCTGTGTAGCCCTGGCTGTCCTGGAACTCACTTTGTAGACCAGGCTGACCTCGAACTCAGAAATCCGCCTGCCTCTGCCTCCTGAGTGCTAGGATTAAAGGCATGTGCCACCACACCCGGCTTAAGGATAACTCTTAAGGATAAGGTTGGTTCTGTCCTTTCACTTTGGACTCGGGAGATCCATCTTAAGCCACTGGGTTTGCATAGCAGGTGAGTTCACCCACTGGCTTTTTTGTTATCTTGTGTTTGTGTTTGTTTTTTGAGACAGGGTTTCTCTGTGTTGTCCTGGAACTCTTTCTGAAGACCAGGTTAGCCTCGAGCTCAAAGATCTGCCTGCCTGTCTCCTAAGTGCTAAGATTAGAGACATGAACCAGCACTTCCCAGCAAGACCCACTGTTTTAAAGGTACTGTGACAGTCCCCTGGAGAAAGTTACAGACCACCACGAACACATGACCAGTTAAGAGTTCTTTATTTAATCTGGTGACTGATGTCAGACTCCTGCCACAAAGAACTCTTGGTCCTAAGTTAAGCACTACAGAATTTAGAAAGACAGAAACCATGACACTAGGTCTAGGCCTAGAAGAGGTTTTACATCAGGGTTATCTCCCAGCAAGGAAGGAAGAACCCCTTGATCTGTTAAGCATTTTACAAGCGTTATTTCTTAGACGATGGGAGAAACCCTACTTTGTCAAGTAGGATGTGGTTCCAGAAGGAAGCAGGCATGGAACAGGGTAGTCTGGCTTCTCTTGGGCCATTTCAATAGGGCTTCAGTCTATATGCGAGACTTGTCTCCAACTAGTTCATGGCGGTCTTCTTGTCTCCTTGGCCTTCCAAGCTCTGGGACTACAGGCTCAGCTTTAGAACACAGATATTGATGGCAACAGATTTCACAAGTCCCATCACAGCCTCTAACAAACAGTCCCCACTCCTGGAGCTCACCACCAAGTGAAGACGAATATCCAGAAGCAAGTGTAGGGATTCCTGCTGAGGTGGTACCTCTGAGAGGTCACCTTGTACCCCTTGGCTCTAATGTCCTTCTCCAGGCAGCATACAAAGTCCTCCGTCACAGGGCCTGCCTTCCAGGGCCCGAATTTGACAACCGGTGTCTTTTTGGCCTCCAAGATGTGCAGCGGCTCCATACACTTCGCATCCTCCTCCTCCGTGCGCACCACACACACCACCACCTTTGAGGAGCGCATCGCCACGGCCTCTGCCCGAGCCAGGTGCAACAGGACCTCCAGGTTTTCTCTGTAGTTTGGCACTCCCATGAGGAACTGCGTTCGAGCCACTTGCTCACCGAAGATCTGTGGCGTATCTTCCAAAATCTTGACCAGAAGGTGGATTTGGTAGAACTTAGCTTCTTGGTATACCTCAGGAACGTACTCTGTGGGCACCTGCCCAGTGCGCAGGTAGTCCAAGAGAAGCCCAAAGTAGGTGCCGGGCCGATCGATGAAGAAGCGGCCCTGCGAATCTTTGTAGTGTTTAGCTGACCTGGACAGTATCTCTGAAAACTTCGAGCCTGGATGCTTCATCAGGGTGCCCATGGTGGTGGTGTAGAACTGACCCCCTACATTCAGCTCCACAACCTGCAGACACAAACAGCAGAGACACATAGTTACAACTTAGCAGAGGATGTGCTGTCTGCTGCTACAAAACAACAACACCCACAAGAACCCTGTGCAGCGATAAAAGGTAAGGCCGGATTTCCTACCCGAAGATTTGAGCTGTGTGGAGCCGGTGATGGGGCCAGTCCTTCAGTTTGACGTAGGCCTGACCTCATCTCTCAACCTGTCTGGGCACTGCCTCTTAAGACATAAGTACAGTACTGGAATTAAGAGAGCCAAAGGCAACTAAGTTGCTCAGGAAAGCAGGGTAGCCATGGCAACAGTCCTACAGGGGCCATTTCCGGTATCTAGAAGGGAAAAGGCAGAGGAGAAGGAACCAGACTATACAGCTGAGTAAAACCTATGTCTTGCCATGCATGGTGGCACACGCCTTTAATCCCAGCACTTGGGAGGCAGAGGCAGGCGGATTTCTGAGTTCGAGGCCAGCCTGGTCTACAGAGTGAGTTCCAGGATAGCTAAGAGAAACCCTGTCTCAAAAACAAAAAACAAAAAACAAAACAAAAACAAAAAAACCTATGTCTTTCTGCCTCCCCTAAACATCAAGGCCCCATTGACAAGGCTGTTTGGTTAAGGGGTCACTTCTTTGAAGCAGTTAATCAGGGAACTACAGACTATTAAATAAATCACTATGATGGCATTTGTATTCCTCTGAGACTCAGCTCCTAAGCCCTCTCAGCACCCTCATGTGACTGATGAAGGAAACCACGAGGAGAGCCTGAGAGAGCTGGGAAGCAATGACATGTAGCTAGGATCAAATGCCATCGGTCAGTCTAACTCACATCTAGGGCGGGCCTTCCAGCCCACCCTAACCCCAGCCTCACCACAGCCACAGCCAGCTCTATGGCGTCTGTGAAAGGGGAAAGGAAATGAACAGGGGGGCGGGGGACTCCGTTTCTAGCAAAGCAAAGCAAAGCTCCCTACTCTAACGCCCTGTGCCCCACTCTTTTATCAAATAAGACCTCAGCCCTGTTCATAAGCTTCTTAGTTCTGTTCCGTTTTTATTTCTTTCTCCCCAAAGTTCCCAGCCTCTGAGCAAATCTTGGCTCTCCTATCTCATCCATAAACACTGCCCAGTGTATTTCTAGCAAGATGAACTTCTTTTGCAGTCTCTGAAGAAGGCTAGCTCTTCCTTGTGGGCCCCTCTTCACCTTTTCTACCAGTGTCTCTGCCAACACACTCAGGGGGGCGAGGGGGGCAGTGGGAAAGCCTGTCGTGAGTAGCTGGAAGAAATTTTGCCTCTTGAGGGGACCAGCGGGGTGTTAAGTCCATGATGGCCATGAAGACACAGGGATGGACCTGACCCATCTCTCACCCAGTTCAGTCAGAAGGGTTCCTACACATCCTACCCTGTTCCACCCAACACTCATCTGTTTCCTCAGCTGAAGGAATGAGTGACATTCCGTTCAGTTGTTGTCTAGGCCCCTCAAGATCTCTCTCTAGCCCCCCACACAGACCTCTCCGATTGCTTCCATCTTAGCTGAGGCAGAAACCCGGGATAATGTGGTTTCTTCCTCTCAGCTTCCTCACACACTTCCTCCCCACCAAGTCCTGGCAGTGCAGTCTGTCTGGTAAGTTCCATGGTTGCTTCCCCCTTGCTGGGGCCTGCCTCTGGATCCATTCTGCACACTGAAACCAGAGTTCTTTTCTCTGAGGCAAACCCGACTCATTGCCTGCTCTCTACACTTGAATGACTCTTCACCATTTCTTGAGGTCTCCAAGGCTTGCTGTGCGGCCTTGAGCAAGCAAAGAACAAAATCAGCTACTAGCCTCCCTCTGTCCAGGGCAGGCTGGGGGCTGGGGCCTCAGGCCTCAGGCCTCAACTTCCCCTTACTGAATATGCCCATCTTTCTTCCTTCCTTCCTTCCTTCCTTCCTTCCTTCCTTCCTTCCTTCCTTCCTTCCTTCTTCCCTCCCTCCCTCTCTTTCTTTCTTTCTTTCTTTCTTTCTTTCTTTCTTTCTTTCTTTCTTTCTTTCTTTCTTTTTCCTTTTCACGCTTTTTGGTTTTCTGAGACATGGTTTCTGTGTAGTCCCGGCTGCCCTGGAACTTGCTCTGTAAACCAGCCTAGCCTTACACACAGAGATCCACCTGCCTCTACCTCCCACTTGCTAGTTAGTATTAAGGGTGTGTGTCACCATGCCTCGCAAGTCTACAGTCTTTCAAGGTAGCTCCCCACAGGCCCTTCCAGAAGGGTGTCTTGGGATCCCAGAGTGATATGTAGCTCTACTGTGACAGTGGCTGACACTATGCTTGGTCCACAGTCACATGAGTAGCACCCACGAGCAGGACTCAGCACACAGGGACACTCAGTGAATACCTGTTATATTGAACAAAGTTGGTCCTGACCCATAGGAGAACCTGGTATTCTGATAAACGCAGATCTTGCCCTACCTTGGTGTCTAGCTCATTGCTGGCTCCATAGATGACCTTTGCCCAGGAACTCATTCAAGCACTTCTTGAGCAGGGAAGACGGAACACCCTGAGTGTTAAACACCTTGACAATAGGCAGGTAGCTTTGAAAACAGCCAACAATGACATACTTGTAACCCTATGAAGAGGCGCTTTCCCTAAGTGAGGCAGGCACCTTTAGAAGCTAACATCTACACTAAGGGGTTGGGGTGGGGTGCCACCCACTTAACACTCCCTCAAAGTTGTCCTTTCTTTTGTTTCAACTAAAACTCTGGAGAACTTCATTGAGCTTTTTGATTTATTCTTTTAGGCACCTCAGCTTAAACTTAGTTCGTTATAAAACAAGGTGAACATGTTCCAAAAGAGTTGATGTTGGCTGGCCAGCTTTCCTTTTGTGTTTTTTGTTTGTTTGTTTGTTTTTGTTTTTCCGAGACAGGGTTTCTCTGTGTAGCCCTGGCTGGCCTGGAACACACTCTGTAGACCAGGCTGGCCTCGAACTCAGTAATCTGCTTGCCTCTGCCTCCAGAGTGTTGGGATTAAAGTCGTGCGCCACCACACCCGGCTCCTTTTGTGTTTTGAGACAGTATCCAGGCTGGGCAGTGGTGGCGCATGCCTTTAATCCCAGCACTTGAGGGGGGGATGGCAGAGGTACTTGGATTTCTGAGTTCGAGGCCAGCCTGGTCTATAGAGTGAGTTCTAGGACAGCCAGGGCTACACAGAGAAACCCTGTCTCAAAAAACCAAAAAAAAAAAAAAAAAAAAAAAAAAAAAAAAAAAAAAAGATAGTCTCCAGAAGTCAAAGCAGCACTATAGGTATGTGCGGTGGAATTCAGTTAAAGAATTATTATTATTATTATTATTATTTGTTGGATTATTGTTCTTTGTTGTCCTGGTTTTTTGGCAGTTGCTAGGGATGGAGTCCAGGTGCTCCCAAGTGCTAACAAGCTGCCTGTGCTACTGAGCCACATTCTGGGCATGATTGGCGTATTTAGATATTTTGAGTGTGTGTCCTATGAACTAAAACCGAGTTTGTGCCTTCCTGTATGGACATGTATAGTCTTCCTCACACTTCCTTCTCGGGGTCTAGCACAGCTTTGAGAAAATCTCCAGTGTTGGCCTCATCACCTTCACTTAATCTTTCTCCCTTCTCCCAAAGTCCTGGGAGTCCGTGAGAGAAGGCCAGTAAGCCGAGGGGGAGTGCTGGAGCTGGCCAGTGTGGGAGTCAGAGATGATCATCTGTCCAGGAAGGCTGGATAGGCTACTCCTACCAGGTGGCAGAGCGATGGGACTGACCGAAGGAGCCACCTCCCCCACCCTCCACCTCCAGGACTACACAAAGCTAGAGGTTTTCAGAGGAACACACGCAAGAAAAAACAGACTAAGTGAAGACAGAGATCAGGGGAGAGAAATGCAAATGAGAGACTGCACAGAGCTAGATGGAGCCAGAGGCGGGAATGCACAAGTAGCAAAGAAGGAGTTTACAAACAGGCACAAAAAGGAATACTCCCGGGGAGAGCGTGGAGGGGCGGGGCGGGGCGGAGGAGGGTGTCGATTGGGGTGTGTGTGCGCGGGACTAATAGAGGGTAGGGGGCAGACAATGCAATGCAGCTAGGAAAGCGCCGTCAGGGGTTTGAGGTGGGGCGTTCAGGACAACCAGAGCAGCCGCCACGCAGGGGTGCACTTACGATGGCCGGGTCAGGGCACAGGATCCGGGACTCCTGGCTGGGCTCCTTGAGTAGGTTTACAGGCAGAGCCTCCTGGCTGGGCTCCTTGAGCGATTTTGCGGGCTGAGACTGCTTGCCGGGCTCCTTGATCTGGTTTGCGGGCAGGCTCATCCTGGCAGGAATACTGGCAGTGTACTCTCCTTGGGTACACAACGCTGCCTTGAGTGGATAACTTATGGGCAAGGAACAGTCCTGCCACGTGTAGATAACTTCCCAGCCGGAAAGGTTCCTGACACCCCGCCCCTGAGGCTGTACCTCCCACTTGGCCTCTTTGGTAAAACTCTTTTAGTGCCTATTTAGCTGAATTAAGGATTTAAGACGTGTTCTGAGACATCCAGCACGGACCCCATTGGTTTTTTGGGTAGTCATCAACTTCAAGTAACCTGTAATTTCTCAGAAAAGGGGAACTAGGAGACAAATCCTGGGGTTCTCTGACGGTAGGATGTCAGACCAGATGCTATAAAATAGTAAATTAGAAGAAAACCATCTACCACTCAAAGAGAGACATTGTGAAACTTGTCTGTTTTATTCCTTAGTTCTGTGCTAGAAAAGACTTCTTTAAAAATACTTACGCTACAGGAGAGAACCCCGATAGATCTTATGGCCCAGTGTGGTCAGCAACAGCGATGACCACCAGAAATTTAACCAAAATGAAACGGACTAGGCAGTCCAATCAATACTTGGCAAAGAAAAATAAAACCGGAAGCAGGGCTATAGCTCAGTGATAACACACTCCCATATGGACAACCCACTAGGAAAGAGGAAAGGAAGGAAAGAAGGGTACAACAAAACCTTCCCTGAAAGGAAGTAGAATTAAACCAAGTTTCAAAGAATGTACACAGATAGCAAGCAGTTCATCAAACAAACCCACAGCTCAAAACCACAAAGCACAAGAGGAAACAAGGCAGAGGAGGAGAAGTCAACAGAAACATGTGCAAGCCCCTTGGTACTGAGACTGCTGGGATTCAGTGTGAGCTTCCATAATGTCATTAAACAAATAGAGAGGGCATCTAAAACCCAGCACACTGGGCCGCAGGCATGGCTAAGTGGTGGAGCGCTTGCCTAGCGTGCACCAGGGTCCGAGTCCTGTCCACACATCTACAAAACAAAAACCAAAGAGCAACTTAGACTCGAGTAAAGAACAAGGAGGAACAACTTTTTAAAAAGACCACGGAGATTTTTAAAATTCAAATAGCCCCACAAAAATGAAAAACTCAAGTAGCCGAAATAAATCACAAGTACAGTTGAGAAGGAACTCAAGAAACGCCCTTGAAGGAGCAACAGTGTATATGTATATTATTTTTAAGCTACAAAATTGGATAATAGAAGAACAAAATGCCTGAACTTGTGGGAATGAAGGAAAATGGGTGCTCAAACCTTGCTGGTTGGGATGTGAACTGCTGCGACCTTTGGACATTAATGTGGCCATCTCTACCAAAGGGGCGGGAAGAACCCCACTTTTGGGACTCCATCCACAGAGATAACAAAAAGCACCGTTCTGAAGGGCTATGTGAGTGAATGCATTTGCCACTGATCTGTTTGTGTTAGCAAAAGTAGATAGTTAACAGTTGACTAAATCATGGTCTGTCTGTGCCATGCAATGTTATGTGTTAAAAAGAAAGATGGAGGCTGGAGATATGGCTCAGCAGTTAAGAGTGCTTGCTGTTCTTTCAGAGGATGGGAGTCTGGTTCCCAGCACTCCCATCAGGATCTTCACAACTACCTGCTAACTCCAGCTCCAGGGAATCTGATGCCCTCTTTTAGCCCCATCCACCCACCCACAGGCACATGCACATCCCACGTGCACACATACCTGTAATTCCAGCACTTGGGAGCTAGAGGCAGGAAGAGAAGATAGTCAGAAGTTCAACATCATCCTTATTCTTGGCTACATAGCAAATTTTAGGCCAGCTTGAGATACACTGTTGGGTTCAGGGTAAAAGCTGAGAAAACCTATTTCAGATATGGAAACTTAAAAATGAAAGCTTTGTTTTCTCAGCACTCAAGGAGGTGGCCAGTTCTAGATGTGAACCATGTCCAAGAAGAGAGATTGTACACCATCTTTAAAGGATGGGAACACAAAGCAAACAGGGGCTCAGGGGCTGCAGTGTTATCTAATTGTGTGTGACATTGTGGGCTAAACAAGGGAGTAGCCATTGGAGACTGGGCTGCATCCAAGCACCTGGCTTCAAGGTCCTTGATTCATTCTCCTAAACCTTAGGTCCGGAGCCCAGTGTGATAAGGGGATAAAGGAGCTGGTCGGCTGCACGGTGTCAATTAGGGCAGAACAGGCAATTGTTTATGTAGTTATATAATGTATGCACCTTGGTTTAGATAACGACACTTTCTGTATTCTTTACCAGTTAATAGACAATTAAGAAAACAGAAGTGGGCCGGGCGTGGTGGCTCACGCCTTTAATCCCAGCACTCGGAGGCAGAGGCAGGCGGATTTCTGAGTTCGAGGCCAGCCTGGTCTACAAAGTGAGTTCCAGGACAGCCAGGGCTACATAGAGAAACCCTGTCTAGAAAAACAACAACAACAAAAACAAACAAACAAACAAACAAAAGAAAAAAAACAGAAGTGGGATAGGTGTTCATTCCTAGGCCTGGGAGCATGAACTTGTTTGACCTGCCAGCAAGATGGAGAGGTTGTCCTTGAGATAAGTGGACTCAGACAACTGTTTACAAGAGAAGCTGTTCAGCCATTGGGAAGTCCCTAGCTACCCTAAGGCCTGGGAACCTTTTATTTTTCTCCCTATGATTAAAAGAGTATGAAAATGAAATGGTAGTACTTAAAATAAGTTTCTTTTGCTTTTTCCCAACAACACGAGAAGAAAGAGACAAGAAAAAAGTAAACCTGGCTCGAAAAAAACAACAACAACAAAAAAAAGTAAACCTGGCGAGATGTCACAGTTGATAAAGCGCTTGTTTTATAAGCAAGAGGACCTGAGTTCCACCCTTAGGAGCTATACTGGCTAGTTTTGTGTCAACTTGACACAGCTGGAGTTATCACAGAGAAAGGAGCTTCAGTTGGGGAAATGCCCCCATGAGATCCAGCTGTAAGGCATTTTCTCAATTAGTGATCAAGGGGAGAGGTCCCCTTGTGGGTGGGACCATCTCTGGGCTGGTAGTCTTGGTTCTATAAGAGAGCAGGCTGAGCGAGCCAGGGGAAGCAAGCCAGTAAGGAACATCCCTCCATGGCCTCTGCATCAGCTCCTGCTTCCTGACCTGCCTGAGTTCCAGTCCTGACTTCCTTTGGTGACTAACAGCAATGTGAAAAGTGTAAGATGAATAAACTCTTTCCTCCCCAACTTGCCTCTTGGTCATGTTTTGCCCAGGAATAGAAACCCTGACTAAGACAGGAGCCATTAAAAATACTCAGTATGGCTGAGAGTGGTGGTGCATGCCTTTAATCCCAACACCAAGGAGATAGAGGCAGGGGATCCCTATGAGACAGAGGCCAGCCTATTCTGCATAATGAGTGCCAGGCCAGCCAGATCCTGTCTCAAAAGAAAAACAGAAACAAAAAAAAAACCAAGCAAGCAAACAACAAACAAAGACAATACAAGACAGCAAAAGCCAAAATCAACAACTCAGGATAGTGGTACAATTTGTAATCCTAGAGCTGGGGAAATAGATACAGAAGGATCCCTGGGGCCTGCCCACCTGCCAGTCTAGTCTAATTGATGAACTCCAGACCAAGAAGAGTCCCTGTGTAAAGGCAGACAGGATGACACCTGAGTTGTCTTCTAGCCTCTACACACATACATACACATGCACATGAACATACACATATACATGCTGCTCCACAAACATGCACATGCACAATTAAAAATAATAAAAAGAAAAACAGAATAGTATTACAGCAGTGATATTGTGGGGATCTGCTGGTGAAAACCATAACAAATATAGCAAACCATCCTTGTGTGAGTTTGTATCTGCATTTATCGGCATATTATGTGAGAGACAGCATGCTGCTTAGATTTTTGTCATCATGAGAAGAGGGAACTTAACTGAAGAAATGTCTCCGTCGGATTATTTTGTAGGCAAGCTGTGAGGGATTTTCTTTGATGAGTGATGTGGAAGAACTCAACCTACTATGGGTAGTACCATCCCTGGGCAGGTGGTCCTCGAGTATGTAGAAGAATTTTAATCCAGCAATATGGCTACTCTGGCAAGAGATCTCATCCAAAGACCGTCTAAGTCTGTGGGATCCAGCTGGAATAGTACACCTTTACTCTCTCTGGCTGGAATACAGACATGCCCTTAGTACAAACAATGAAGGTAAAGTTAGTTTGTAGAAGGAAGCAGCCATGTTTGAACGTGACTAATTAGAGGCAGACAAAGTGACAAATCAGAGAAAGATTTGACAGAATGAGTCAGAGATAGAATATGCCCAACTCTCATGAGAACAGTCAACAAAGAGAAGTGACTTAAGAAAGCAGCAGATAGATAGATAGACCGACAGACAGACAGATAGATATGACAGTTTTATCAGAACAGTTCTACAGAGACAGGTTACAGATAAAAACAGAATGAGCCAGAGATTGAGAAGGAGCCAGAAGATTAGAACAGATTGCCAGAGTTACTTTGAGGCCAAACAGAGCAATTTGGTCATAAGCTGAGAGAAACCAGTCTGAATCAGTCAGCTTTGAGAGACGTTTGGGTCAGAACACTTGAGTTGAACCAGTCATCCAGAATGCAGAAAGAGCTAGAAAGGGTAAGTTTATTCAACACTAAGCCTCCAAGACAACAATTACATCTGGCGAATAAAAGTTGCTTTTACAGGGGCGTATAAGAAAACAAATTGGGCAAGCCTAGCTGAGCAAGCCAATTAAATTAAATTAATATGGTCAGTTGAATATTATGAATAAAATCACAAAATGAATTAGATGAAATGGCTTCTGCTCTAGTTCCTGCTTCCAGATTTCTGCCTTGAGTTACTGTGGTGGCTTCCCCTCAGTGGCCAAATAAAAACCTTTCCTCCCCAAGTGCTAACGGTCTTTATTCGGTTGGTTGGGTATAAAAGTGGATTTTCTTTGTTAATACATCTCTATATTGACATTAGTTACTGTAAAAGGGTAAAAATAAAAAAGCAACGCTATGAGGCCTATATAAGGCGTTTAAATGTGAGGGCTCTGAAAAGGCTTCCCGAGAAGAGATAAGCTCTTCTTGTAAATGTAAGCTCAGTCTTGATGGAGGATGATGTTTGCCTGAGAGAGACCTGAATTGATTCTTTTCATTAGAAGGCTGTACAGGCAAAGGTGAAAGATAAGGAAAACAAGCACTCTTAGAACACTGTTTTTGTTTTGTTTTGTTTTGTTTTGTTTTGTTTTGTTTTGTTTTGTTTGAGACAAGGTCTATGTAACCAGGGTTGCCCTGGAAATCACTTTGTAGTCCTGGCTGACTTTGAACTCACAGAAATCTGCCTGCCTTTACCTCCTGAGTGCTGAGATCAAAGGTGTGTGCCACTATGCCCAGCTTGAACACTGTCTCTTATGTGATACCTACAAATATCTAGAAATATTCCAGGAGCAAGGAAACTGAAGATTGAAGAAATTAAATGAAGATCACCTGGCTAGTCATTCAGAGCTAAGTTTGAACTTTATGACTGTGATAGTGTTGTCAGCTAGACAGACATTGCGATGATCTTGGAATTTGGCCTCTGGACATGTCTGTGGATGAGTATCTTGATTGCACTGATGTAAGAAAATCCACCAAGGGTAGCACCATCCCCTAGGCAAGGGGTCTCCCACTGAACAAGACTGAGAAATCAACTGAGCGCTAGCCTAGATGGGTTCCTGTCACTGTGACTTCTACATTGTTATAGACTATAACCTGAGATGTGTACCAAATAAACCCTTTCTCTCTTAACTTGCCTTTTCCAGAGAACTTTATCAAAGCATAGAAAAGTAACTAAGACCATGACTCTCATCTCTTAATCACACAGAATTAATTGCTTTGTATAGAGTGCATTGGTTCATTTTCTGTCACTATAGCCAAATTCCTGAAGTTAGGTACTTTATCAAGAAAAGAGATTTATTCAGCTCACAGTTTTGGAGGCCAAAAGATCAGAAGTCCTTATTGATTCAGTCTCTGGTGAGGACTCCCCTAGCTGGGTTACATTATGGAACATGCAAGAGAGGGAGAGGTTACATTTTATATCAAAACCCAGAGAGAGACCAGGGAAGGGTTAATAACAACCTCCCACAAAGAGGTCCTACCTTTTAAAAGTTCTGCCACAAGCCGGGTGGTTTAATCCCAGCACTTGGGAGGCAGAGGTAGGCGGATTTCTGAGTTCGAGGCCAGCCTGGTCTACAGAGTGAGTTCCAGGACAGCCAGGGCTACACAGAGAAACCCTGTCTCGAAAAACCAAAACAAAAAACAAACAAAAAACAAAAAAGTTCTGCCACCTGTTAACATCACCACAATGAGTATAACATTCCCTATGTAAAAAACTTTGGGGCACATGCTCACACCATTTCCAAACCACATCCCTGGGCAAGGTATGTGCCCCAGACAGCGTCTTTCTGCAAAGGGTCCAAGCCATGTAGCTGTGACAATCCCCTCAAGGCGTGCTTCCCTGCCTTACACTCTGCTCTCTGCAGTTTGACTCCCAGAGGAATTAATGCCATAGACTGAGGTGACTCCTCAGAGAGGCGGAGTTTTCAACCAGACTTTCAACCCAGAATGAATGGAGGGCCTGATATGCTGAAGAACAGCTTTTAGCTCCATTTCCTGTAGGTTTTTAGCTCCATCTTCTGTCTGCTCCAGCCCAGCGGTCTGAACAGCCTGCTCTCCCGTGCCTTTGTTCATGCTGTTCCCAGAACTTAAAATGCCTTTTCCTCCAGCTTGTTCTTCTCTGTGTAGAAAACTTTGAAGATGAGTTTAGATAGTCCCCTGACCCCCACTTTTGTATTCATTAGCACATTTGACCATCACAGTTCAAATAAGGGAAGAACATCTCCATTGTATGGATCTCTAGACCCCCAGGGGACTGAGAGCCTCTTTCAGAGTCAGTAACAAACCAGGGCCCAGAGTATTAGCTCTGACTCTGCCATTTGTTCTCAGTATTACCTTGGGCCAGTCCCTGTCTGCCTTTGGGCCTCGTTCTCTGCCTAAAATATGGCAGAGGTCGGGGCATGATCTGAAAGGGTTCTTGTGGTTTCATCTTGGTTCGTGCTATGGCCACAAAAGAATTCAAAATGCCCCTTGCTCTTGTCTGCAACTGGATCTCCTTTCCCTCTGGCCTAGTTCTGAGAACAAGCCCTGCTCCCTCTGCCCGCCTCCCACCCACCGACCCCCAGACCTTTGTTCTTCCTCCTGAGACAAAGCTGCCAGCCCGTATACTCCCCAGGCAGTTGGGCTTCGTGCCAGTCAGCCAAGTAGCAGCAGCTGGGACTCAGATGAAAGGGCCCTCAGAAAGCTACCTGTGGCAAAATGCCCAGCCCCAGCTTGGCAGCTTTGAGCCCAGATGTCCCGTGAGGCATCCCGTCCACCACTCCCACACAAGGCTCTCTTTGTGAGCCCCACAGAAGGACACATCCCTGCCAACTCACAACTACCCCGTCCTCTCCCTCTGTTCCATAATGGTTTGAGAAATAGCCCTGAGGGGGTGCCTCAGGCTTAGACCAGGCCATCTCGCCTTTGTGCCAGGACGTTTGGGCTGGTTTTATCCCGTTCAATCTTCAGAGCTGCATTGGAGCAAGTGCTGTCCTTTTCTTCTTCTTTAGACGGGGTCTCACTTGTATGTAACCCAGGCTAGCTCAAACTTGCCTTCCTCAACCCTCCGGGTGCTTGGATTGTACAGTATGTACCACACATCTGGCCACCATTGAAATTGAGATACATATTTTCTCTCTCTCTCTCTCTCTCTCTCTCTCTCTCTCTCTCTCTCTCTCTCTGTTTCTGTGTGTCTCTCTCTGTCTCTGTCTCTCTGTGTGTGTCTCTCTCTCTCTTCTTGTCCTCATCCTCATCCTTCTCTAGCTCATCCTCTTGTTATGCCTCCTCTTTTTTTTTTTTAATTTTTTTATTTATTTTATTTTATTATATGTAAGTACACTGTAGCTGTCCTCAGATACTCCAGAAGAGGGAGCCAGATCTCATTACGGATGGTTGTGAGCCACCATGTGGTTGCTGGGATTTGAACTTATCAGCTTCGGAAGAGTAGTCGGGTGCTCTTACCTGCTGAGCCATCTCACCAGCCCCCAATGCCTCCTCTTTTTTCTCTTCTTTTTTTTTGGGGGGGGGGGTTCGAGACAGGGTTTCTCTGTATAGCCTTGGCTGTCCTGGAACTCACTTTGTAGACCAGGACAGCCAAGGACTCAGAAATCCTCCTGCCTCTGCCTCCTGAGTGCTGGGATTAAAGGTGTGCGCCACCACGCCCGGCCTTTTCTCTTCTTCTTAAGACTGAGTCTTCAGCCCTGGCTGGCCTTGAACTTTCCAAAGTGGCTGAGGATCATCTTGAACACTTTTTGGTCTTCCTGCTTCCGATGATACAGGTTCGTGTCACCACATCTGATTTATGAGGTATTGGCTCACACTCAGGCTTCTTACAAGCTAAACAAACATGTTTTTAATTTTTAGACAGAGTCTATATATCCCTGGCTGTCTGGAACCTGCTATGTAAACCAGATTGGCCTTAAACTCACGGAGATCCACCTGCCTCTGCCTCCTGGATGCTGAGTGATTTGGACACTCCCCCCACCCCCCACCTTTTCTCCCCAGCCCCCACTCAAGACAAGGTTTCACATAGCTGGCCTGACCTCGAACTCTTGAATCTCCTGCCTCCGTCTCCCGAGTGCTGAGATTACAGGTGTGGAATTTGCCTACGGAGAGTCAGTGTTGCATTTATAGAGAAACATTTGAAGGAAGAGTGTGAAGACCACAGGGAACCACACCTAAGTGACCACGACCTCCGAGAGTGGCCTCACTCCTTTTCCAGATACAAACACGCAGTTTTCTGAAGCTCTTACAAACAAGACGACGGTCTACAGTAAAGCCATGTTTCGGCTTCCCCATGCAATCCTTGTAACCTGTGGCTTTACCACATGTAATCTATGGGTCATCTCAGACACAACCTGTGATTTCATTTAACGGTGGTCTGGTGGTGAAGAAGGGCAGTGAGGACTTCTGGGAGGTGACATCTCAAAAGGGAGGAGGAGCTAGGTGGAAAAGCAGATTAGGGGTGCATAAGACACCGAGCCCTGAGGCAGGAGAAGACTCTGTTAGAAGGACTTGGAAAGCCAAGTCTATGGCGGGAGATAAGAAGATTCAGCATCCTTTTGACCATCTTCAGCTGGTGTAGCCTGTGTTAGAAAAGGCTATGAAATCACCATCCAGTGTCTCTGTGAGTCACTGACATACCAGTGTGTCCTCTCTTCTCCCAGGGAATCCCACCTATCCCCCACCCACCCCTCCTGGGAATTCTTTACTTCTAATCTAAATATATCCTTTTAACTCTGGCAAGCTCTGGGCTAGCAAGATAGTCCAGTGGTAGGTAAAGGCACTTGCAGTACAAGCCTGGGGAACGGAGTTTAATCTCTGAAGCCCACATCGAGGTGGAAAGAAAGAGCCAACTCCAAAGCATTGTCCTCTCACCTCTGAACATTCACTGTAGCATTTGTTCACACCCTGACGGCCCCCCAGGACCTACCTCTGGGAGCCTGCTTCTCCAGAAGATCTGCGGCCTTTGGAAAAGAAGCCAAGAGCCAGACTGTGGTGGCACAGGCCTTTAATCCCAGAGCTCCTGAGTCAGAGGCAGGGGGAATCTCTGAGTTCAAGACCATCAAGGCCTACAGATTGAGGGAGCTCAAAGGACAAACAGGGTTACACAAAAGAAACCTTGTTGGGGGGGAGGGGAGACAAAAACAAAGACAAACAAACAAAAGAGGTGAACAAAAGTTCAGGCATTCTTTCTGCCCATGCTCCTGGGTGCCTGCCTGAACCTGGGGGCTGACAGCAAATGGTCCCCCAGATTCTTCCCAGAAACTCTATAGGGGTATCAGCAAGGAGTGTGAGGCTGCCAGAGGTGTGTGTGTGTGTGTGTGTGTGTGTGTGTGTGTGAAAGAAAGAGACAGAGAGAGACAGAGACAGAGAGAGATTTGGAGGGTGAGCGGAGATTGAACTCAGTTCCCCAGGCTTGTGCTGTACCTTCCTTTACCCAGTGGGCTATCTTGCTAGCCCAGAGGTTCCCAGAGTTAAAAGAATACGTTTAGATTATAAGTGGCATTCCCAGGAGTGGGTGGCGGGGAGGTGGGTCTGGAGTCTTTGGGTAAGGGAAGTGAGGGGTGCGCAGAGATCCAACATTTGCTTAGCATGGCTCAGTCCCCAGCACTGACATTAATTAAGAGCTTGGTCAATTTTACCATAACTAGAAAATCAGAGACTGTGGCTGGAGAACCAGGGGTACTTACTCCGACTTCACCAGCTTTTGGGCCCTTTACGCTTAAGAACACCCTTTTCGAAGAGAGGGCAAGATGCCCAGAGTGTTGAGTCTTGACAAGAGGTAACCTTTGTTTCATGGGTATTCTCTTTTGTTTAAGTTCTTCACGTGGATTAGCTTATTTAATCTTTGCAACAAATCCACAAAGAGACCTAAGTTTAAAAGGATGCCTGTTAGGAACCTGGCCCATTTTTGCCAATCACGGAAGTGAGCTTTTTGAAAGAAAGTTTATTTGTAAGCAAGGAGATGGAGTGAGAACATGGAAGGCCAGGACTCACACCTGTCCCCCTGAGGGAGACTCTCCTGGGGATGATTCCAGGATAAAGAAGTAGGTGAATTAAGGCATGTGGAGAGGGGTGTGTGTGTGTGTGTGTGTGTGTGTGTGTGTGTGTGTAAGTTAGACTGCATATTTATGGTCAGCTTTCATTCCTGTTCATGGGATGCAAGTTCTGATGTGGTGTTATTAGTGTGATCTAAGGTTGAGACTCAGCCTCCAGATATCAAAAGGGTCACCCATCACAGGCCCAGGTGGAGAGTCAATGTTTTAAAAGCAGCTTTCCAGTCCCTAAAGAGTATCCTGGTCAGCCATCAGCATCCATGACCTGTGCATTGGAAGTATTATCAATAGCAAAGATGTTAGGCGATGGATAGTGTACAGCTCAACTGCCTGACCTTCAGTGCTACAGATGTTTGTTTGCTTGAGAGATAGTCTCACCATGTGATTCTGCTCTGGAACTCCCTATGTAGACTAGGCTAGCCTCAAACTCGTAGAGATCCACCTGCCTCTGTCTTCCAAGTGCTGGAATCAATGCTATGTGCCACAACTCACACCTTACTTTCTACTAGGGAATTTGTTTGTTTGTTTTTGAGACATGGTTTCTCTCTATGTAGTCTTGATTGTATAAAACTTGCTATGTAGAACAGGCTGGCCTCAATCTCACAGAGATCCACCTGCCTCTGCCTCCTGAGCATTGGGATTAAAGGCATGCATCACCATGCCCCACAGAACTAGCAATTTGTAAAGCTAGCTAAAAGGAAGAGAGATGCAAGGGCTCAGAGATGGGAGCTAAAAGGTACCAAAGGTTGATTAGAGAAAACGAGACAAAGTCAGCTGTGTTTATTGGCTGCTAATTACCAAAGTTAGGACTCTGCTCTGCCACAGACTAAGGCCTTCGCTGCTGCTGCTGCTTCTGCTTCTTCTTCTTCTTCTTCTTCTTCTTCTTCTTCTTCTTCTTCTTCTTCTTCTTCTTCTTCTTCTCCTTCTCCTTCTCCTTCTCCTTCTCCTTCTCCTTCTCCTTCTCTCCTGCTCCTGCTCCTGCTTCTCTTCTTCCTCCTCCTCCTCCTCTTCCTTCTTCTTTGTTTGCATGTATGACTGTACACAAGGTGTGTTGTGCCTGGTGCCTTCAGAGGCCAGAGAGAGCACTGGAACATCTGGAACTGGAGTTACAGGTGATTATGACTGACCATGTGAGTGCTGGGAATGAAACCTGGGTCCTCTGGAGGAGCAGCCAGGGCTCTCAACCCCTGAGCCATCTCTCCAGCCCCAGAGATTTTATTGTTAGGATGATTCTCCCATCCTGGACATACACTCCAGACTGTGAGAGACACACATTTGCAATTGCAATGCTTTCTTTTAGTAATTGCTTTATAGATCCTTGTGATTTATTTTTGTGATTTAAATAAGAAATGTTTCTCATAGGCTCGTGCATTTTAACAGTCAGTGCCAAGGTGGTGGCACTATTTGTGGGAGGTTATAGAACCTTTAAGACATGGAGCCTCACTGAAAGAAGTCTATCACTAGGGATGGCTTTGAGAGTTTATAGCCTCACTCCATTCCCAGTTTCTCTACATCCTGTGTGTGGTTGAGATGTGATCTCTCAGCTTCCTGCTCTAGCCTTTTGCCACCCTGTTGTCTCCACCTGGACATTTAGCCCTCTGGAGCCATAAAACAAAACAAACGGTTTGTTCTATAAGTTGTTTGGTCATGGTATTTTATAACAGCAACAGAATAATATTCTTACTGAGGACTTTTATTTAAGGAAGTGTAATTAATACTTATTATTATTGGGGAGCTTTATATACCCCAGCATATGTGTGAAAATCAGAGGACTGCCTTGTGGAATCTGCTTGCTCCTGTCTTTACATGGATTCTTTTCAGAAATCCAACTCAGCACAGTAAACACACCTTGACTTGCTGAGTCATCTTTGCAGCCCTAAGTCCAATTTTACAAGTCCTCACTTTGTGTGAGTCCTTGCGAGGGTACTTTATATGCACAGCTTGGTTCCATCATCACCATTTTGTAAAGTTTTAGCTACGTGTTATAGAAAAAGCAGATGAAGGGATTTGCCAAGGCTGAAGGTCAGTCGTAAAGCACTTGTCTAGCATACATGTAACCCTGGATTCCATTCCCAGCACAAAAGGTGAGGAGACAAACTGAATGTGCCACAGCTGAGTCAGTGTGGAATTGTGCGTGGAAACCCACAGATGCCTCGAAGGCCCTGGGAGGTTAGGGTCAACTCGATCTAGAATCAACTGGGAGATGGGCTTCTAACGATCCTCTTGATTACATCCAGAAGTAGGAGGACACGTCCACTGTGGGTTGCACTGTTCCCTGACTGGTATCCTGACCTGTGCAAAATGGAGAAGTCAAGCTGGAGCAATAGCAAACAGTAGTCACTGCTCTCTTCCCAGAGTTTGTTCCAGTCACCTGACAGAATCAGTCCTCAAATAAATATTTGCTAAGTGGTTTAGCTACTTTTCTCTGGCTGTGATAAGACACTATGACTAAGGCAAGTTATAGAAGAGTTTATTGGCGGCTTCCAGTCCAAGCCACTATAGTCTAAGACCGTCATGACAGGAAGCAGGCAGCAGGCAGCAGGCAGGCATGGCACTGGGGCAGGAGCTGAGGGCTTACAATTGGATCTACAAGCACAAGGCAGAGAAGAAGACTGAGGACTGTGGGAGTCTTCTGAACCCTCAAGGTCCACGACCTTCTCTAACAAAGCCACCCCTTCCAATCCTTTCTGAACAGTTTCACCAACTGGGGACCGAGTATTGAAGTCTTAGCCTATGGGATCTGCTCTCATCAAATTACCACACTAAGTGAAAAATGGCAAAAGAAAGGAAGAAATATTTATTAAATGCCTGCTCATATGGAGCCTTTACAGGACTAATCCTATTAGCTCCTTGCTGTTATCCCAAACACTGTCATTGTGGTGGTTTGAGTGAGAGTGTTCCTCCATAGGCTCATATATTTGAATACTTGGTCCCTAGTTGGTACAACTGTTCAGGGAAGATCAGGATGTGTGACCTTGTTGGAGTGCCTGTGGCATTCTTAGAGAGGTGTATCACCAGGTGTTTATGATTTCAAAAGCCCACACCAGGTCCAGACTCTCCCTCTATCTGTTGCCTGCTGATGAGGATATAAAGCTCTTAGCTATTGTTCTAGTGCCGTGTCTGTCTGCTTCCCACCATTTTGAAAATGGACTAACTCTCTAAAACTGGAAATGAAAGAGTAGTACGTAACCAAAGACAAAATAGAGTCCCTTGTGTCAGGGGGGAAAGTGAACCTTTAAAAATACCGATGGCTCTAGGTACTGGGCAAGCCTTTCCTGGAACAATCACAGAATAGCCAACGCCCTCTGAATATCTCTGTAGAATGTCTCAATGCCCCAGGAGGTTGCCTAAGGTAGCACATGACTTAATT
>CACVCL010031430.1:0-31107 GCA_902729485.2 Mus minutoides
GTTTTCCTGTAACTCTCTAAGTTTTTCCTCTTTAAATGCTTCTAGTTGTTTATCTGTGTTTTCCTGTATTTCCTTCTTATAGTCCTCCATCATCATCATGACCAGTGACTTTATATCCATGTCCTGCTTTTCTGGTATGCTGTTGTATCTAGGACTTGATGTGGTGGGTGAGTTTGGATCTGGTGATGCCAAGTACCCTCGGATTCCGTTGCTTCTGTTCTTATGCTTGCCTCCTGCCATCTCTGCCCGAGGAGACCTGGTGTTGGTGCAGACCAGAAAGGACCCGCTGTTCTGCCCTGGGCCTTTATCAATCTCCTGGCTGATGTCTCAGGTTCCACGAGATTGGGCTAGAACAGAGGCAGTGTTCCCCTGCTCACTTGAGGTCCCCAGATAGCTTGGAGGGTCCCGAAAGAGCCTAAGAGAGTGCACAGCGCCTGAGGCCCGAGCCCTGAGCTCCTGATGTGATCTTAAGGTCCTGGGAGTTGCTGGGTTCCGAGGAAAGATGGCGGGGTGGGGGGTGCTCTGGCTGGGAGAGGCCCAGCCTCCGTTCGGGCGGAGTTCTCAGATCCTGCCCCTGCGAGCAACTGCTGACCCACTGCTCCCAAAACCACCTCTGCACTCCACTCAAGCAGTCCCGTGGTGTGGGAAGCGCAGGACAGGCCCTAGCTGCGTCCTTCCGCTGGGCTCTCAATGTGTATTTCTAATAGACAAGGATTACCGTCTAAATAAGTGTTTTATTTCTGCTTAAACTCCCACTGTAAATCCTTACTGCCAAATATCCTTCATTTTAAAGAGTCTTTCTGGTCTTTTGGTTACAGTTGTGGTGTTCTCTTTTATTTATTTAAACACACACACATATATATATACACACAGTTTGCTGGAATTTAATTGTTCTAACATATGCAGTTTTTGTGGTGTGATTTTGTGTCTGTTATGTCTGCTGGCTCCTGTTCATGGGAGATTGTTTCATCATGCATCTGTTTTAATATACATTGTGAGTTTGTGGTAATTGAGACATTATCTATAACAATTGTTTGAGATTTAACTGAAGCTCATTTCCCTAAAGATACCCCCACCCCCACCCCACCCCTGCCCCAATTATTTGCCCAGTGAACTTTCCTATGGCTACATGATTCCTGGTCACTTCTGGGAACTTAGATACAAGGTTTCACTGCTTGGTCAATAATTGATTTTTCTGGTTTCCAATTAAGGAACATAGAATAAATCAGTAAGTCAAACCAGTTGTCTTCCTTCCTTCCTTCCTTCCTTCCTTCCTTCCTTCCTTCCTTCCTTCCTAAAAAGCTTTATTTATTCTCTGTGTGTGTGTGTCTATGTATGTATGTATGCATGTGTATATGTGTGTGTATGTCTGTGTATACATGTGTGTATGTGTGTGTGCATATGTGTGAGTGTGTACGTGTGTGTGTGTATGTATGTGTGTGTGTGTGTGTGGTCCCTTTACCGATATGAGCCACTGCATCCAGCATGATGACCCAAGTGCTTTCTGGCCAAGCACTGGATTCTAGTTGCTGAGCCATCTCCCTACCCTCTCCTTACAGATCTGAACTTGCTTCTTCTAGGCTCCTATACATCACTGGCCTGTGATATTTATGCTCCATTTGCTAGTTGAGGCATTTAAGTAGATGCAAACTTACACATACCAGTCCTATAGGGCACTCACTTTGTGGTTAGTAATTCTCAGAGGAGCCTTTATTTTTCCAAAGCTCACGGAGGGAAGCACTTTCATCTGTCTGTTCCAGTGAAATTAATTTTATTTTTCTAGTTTCTCTTTATCGGGGCTGTTACCTTCTAGAGGACCGGCTCTAGGAAGGGTCTTCGTTGCCTTCTTGTTTCACACAAATTCTTCTCTTTGTCTTTGGTCTCCTTTATATGCTAATATCTTGTTAAAACAAAAAACTTACCCAACTATGTATTGGCAGATTTCCTAAAGACAAGATCCAGCTCCACCATCCAGTTTCTGCTTTGGATTTGTGCCTTTTTGCTACTTTTATCCTAGATGGATTCTTCCCCTGTCTTCAACTCAGCTAAGCATTTAAAATATTAAAGGTATTTCATCCGATATTTTAAGGTGTTGTAGACTGGAATTCTGAACACTTACATGGTGCATATTCATAAAAGACTCAGCTCCCATGAGATAGGCTGTCAGGTCACTCAGGGAAAGTGTGACAGGACGTCGACAAGGGGGCCGAAAGATGAGGTCTCCGACTATCTCGGAAATAAGTGAATCTACCCAGAGTGTCTCGACATTTTTAGGTCCTCTAAGATTTGTTGTCAGAATAGAGAGACTTAAGATCTCAGACTCTTCAAGTTCCAGTTCTACAACCGTCTGAGTACCCACACTTCCACTGCCTCTGGATCATAGAGGATGCCTCTACAGTGTCCTCACAAGGTACAAAAGCATAAAGCTCTCTGGGTTCTCTAGCACAAGCTCTGTCACACCCCAGTCATCTCAGAAATTCCCCCACTGTCTACTACCATCCTCAGGTTTCAACTCATGAACTCCACGAGTGGCTTGCAAACATTCAGACAATGACAGCACTGTCTCCAGGCTCACATCTTCTTTACTGTTTTGACTCATATCTCACTCATGATGATACTTATGAGTTGACCATTCTTTAGGCAAAGCCATCCTTTTCTGGGGACTTCCACTCTTAATATGGGTTTGAGCCTTGAGAAGAGAATCTGTTTGTCTTAGTTTGGGTTTCTATTGCTGTGAGGAGACACCATGACCAAGGCAACTCTTACAAGGACTAACATTTAATTGCAGCCGGCTTAAAGTTTCAGAGGTTTAGTCCATTATCATCATAGCAGGAAGCATGGTAGCATGTAGGCAGACATGGTGCTGGGGCTGGAACTTAAGAGTTCTGCATCTTGATCCAAAGGCAACCAGAAGAGAGTGACTCTTCCACACTGGGTGGACCTTGAGCAATAGAAGCCCTCAAAGGCCACCTACACACTGACACACTTCCTCCAACAAGGCCACACCTTCTAATAGTAGCACTTTCCATGGGCCAAGTGTATTCAAACCACCATAACTGTTCTTCCCTCTTCTCCTGAGACATTGGAGAAGTCTTTGTCCTCAGTTATCTAATCAGAAGGATGAGAGACAATATGACAACCTGGACATGAGCTTTCAAGTTTCTCAGGGTCAGACCCAGACTTAGGACTTCTCTAGTTGCTCTGCCTCTCTGCAGCTCTTCCACCTTATCACCGTGTGCTGGTTGATGCTTTACATCATCAAGTCAACACCTGCAGTCCTGAATTCATTGATGGGGTCTGAAGACCAGGCTAAAAGTCAAAGTCCTAGAGAAGAGGTATAGACTTTTTTCAGTTCTAGTTCTCTTTGCCAGAAATGACTGCTGTCCATGGCCACTGGCAGGAGGCATTCTCTCTTCCCATCTTCCTTTTCCTTTTATCAGGAACCCCCAGAGTGATAAAGCCCCATCCTATGGACGCCCACCCCCCAAGACTACAGTGCATTTGTCTGATGGTGTTTCTCCTGGTCCCCAAATCTGAGCCTTTCAGCATCCTATATAAGGCATATTCAATCCATTTCAGGGTAGACTGCACTAAGTCCAGTCCATTTATTTTGTGATGTTGCTGCGGATAAGTATTTAAACAGTAAACATCCATAGCCTTCCCAAGAAACATGCACTATTAAAGGGGCACGGAGCAGTTGAAAGCTGTGCTTAGATGAGCAACTGCACTATAAGGGACAAATAATCTAGACACAGAGCTCTCTGAACCATCCATCCACTTTCCCAGCTAAATGGAACATGAAATATTTGAGTTCAGGTTACTACACTGACTTTGGAGCTTTCCCCGGCAACAATCGGTGGAGCTGTGCCTTTGATTTGCATAATCAAGAGTCCCAAAGTGGTGGTTGTTCTGGGGAAAAAAAAAGCAAAACAGAAACAATGATCTGCTGTCACGGTAAACCCCACTCTCTGGCTTGGGACCTTTCTCTCCCAAATAGAAGGTCATAAAGCAAATGCTAGGGCTTTTTAAATGGCAGTTTCCTGAGTCGCTGTGCTCACACATATTTTCCAATAAAACTTGGTTTCATGCAGGATACCTCTCTTGCAAATCTTTCTTGCTAAATCCCAAAGCACAGAGTCTTATTGGTGTGTGCTTGTCAATCGTATATTAATATCACACATGGGTGTGAATTACTCTTTGTAAGTACTTTTTGGAGGAAGACTTGGACTCACATTCTCCACATGGTGTAATGGAAAGGAAGGTAGTGATGGAGGTTGGGGGGTGTGGTGTCACCGAAATATGTGGCACCTAAAACTACTCAGCCAAATATGCTATGACCTTGAGAAACTTCTCTAAGCTTCAATATCATAATGAATATCATATGAATGTCATATGAATGTTATGTGAATGTCATAATGCTTGCATATTAAAGACCTATGCAAGGCACCTGGTGACTATTAGCACCCTTCTCCTCTCCTTCTGTCACCTCTCAGCTTGAAGATGCTTGAAGCTACTCTGGCTCTATGGATGACTGGAAATTTGACTAGAGGCAACTAGTGCTTAGGCTCCTGAATTCTAGGCTTTAGTCACAGGTGTTTTGTGACAGCCTCATGTAAGACATTTTATGTGAATTCTCTGGTCCTTGCAAATATATATTTATGGGTTGTTTCTCAAGAAGAAAGGGGACAGGAAAGACTAAAGCTCACAAATTGGTTTGTGTTTTTTAAGCTCTTTTCTTTTTCCCTAAACAAATCCCACAGTGAATGTAGCAGACAATCCAATTTTTAAAACAAATTAAATGTATTAATGGCAATTAGTCCTCATAGTTGGGGGAAATGAAAAGATTTTGTATAAAATCAGTTATACTCTACACACAATATATTTCTTATTTTAAAGTAAGTCCAAAAAGTCTGAGAAATATTGCTTATAAAGGGTTTAATAAAATAAAAAATATTTGTTCAAGTCTATAAACATAATATAATGTTCCCAAATACTTTAAAATAGCATACATCATGTGGTAGACCAGTTGTCCCCATGACCAGATCCTCACTTCTCTGTACCTGTCTCCTTTACCATGGNCATGGCTGCCTAACCTACCTACCTGCGAGTTAAAGGTTTGCAGTTGTGCGTGATGGAGTTTCATAGCTGTTTGTTGTGGAGCATTACTGTAGCAATGGATAATGACTAACTAGGAGATTGTGCTCATAACAGTTATCATTGCAATAAAATAGGTATTATTGGCTAGAATGTGTCACTTGTTAATCTCAAATGATACTCTTTAACCTCTCTTCATATTTCACATTGTGCTGAACACCATAGAAGAAGATATTTCTGAGTGAAGGGGTTATATGATTGATTAATAAATCTAATAGTGGAATGTCACAGGAGCTATATCTGCCCAGGAGTCTTCTACCAAGAAGACTTAGACTCAGCCAGTCAAGAATCCCCTTCACTAGAACTATTCCCAGGTTGCTGACCTCCCCGCATCATCCAAAATGAGAACCCTGCTTCCTGCCCAGTCTTCTGGACCTACCTCAATTTTCATAAAAGTTCCTGTAGGATGTCATTTTTGAATAATTAGAGTTGACATTTTGCTTGCAAGCAAAATAGAGGCCCTTTCCTCAGGAAACCACAATGACATTAATATCCTCTGAGTACATACCGCCCTCCAAATAACCCGATTTGTTTCCCTTAAATTTGCATTTTCATTTGATCATTAAAGATGAGTTTTTCCTTGCAATGGGAAACCCATGGCTGTCTTGATTAGCTTGGCCCATTGGTTATCATGGAAAGTTCCTGTGGCCGTATGCTCATTGGACATTCCATTTCCTGGGGCTACTAGTTACTTAACCAAATCCTACCTCTAAGACTAAGTGCTTGCCATCAATAACTGCATGGAAATAGCAAAGTAGGGGGAGGGGGAATGGAGAAGCTCTGGTTACAGGTTAAAAAGCATCCATCATCTTTATAGCTGTGTTGTGTGCCACAGTTAGGAATTGGAATTCTAGGGGGAAACCTTGAGAACTACTCACAGGCACCAATAAATCTCTATTAGACAGATCTGAAATCCTCTGAGTCATTCTGATAATGGGGTTTGTAAGCTTGTCAGTGTGTTCATCATCAAGCTTGAAGTCATGTAAATTTCACGTGCCTCAGCGATATCTCAATGTCCAAACTTGTGAGCCCGAGAGAAGGGCATTTTATAGAGATACCTGCTATATGCTGGTCAGTGTTTTGGATGCTGGAAGGGGACAGATAATTAAAACCAGAAGTTATTTATTTATTTGTTTGTTTGTTTATTTATTTATTTAAAGACTGGTCTCTCTATGTAGGCCTGGCTGTCCTAGAATTCATTGTGTAAACCAAGGCAGCCTCAAAGACACAGGGATCCACCTGCCTCTGCCTCCTGAGCTGTGGGGTTAAAGATGTGGACCATCACATCGGTCTGATGACTTGATTTTTTTTTCCATTCTAAGGGCTTTGCCTGCCATTATCTCACCTGTTTGTCTCTGTAACCCCAAGGATGGGGCTTCTTCTATATCTTAAGATTTCCCTGGTTCTTCGATGGTTCTGTTGGCATGTGTGTCTTCTATTGCTTCCTCTTTTAGTTTGGGGGCTTGCATTTGGTATAGATAGATACTTGGTGAGTTTTTTTTTTTTATTGTTTGTTTGTTTGCTTTTAAATACCCATTGAATGAATTTAGAAACAGTGGCAATTTAAAAATGCCTCAGAATGCATGGTGAGTTGACTCGATAGAATTCTCTGAAGGCTTGTGATTGTATGCACGCATCCCAGGATGCCTGTATAAATGTGATCACCTGTGTATATTTAAGAACATAAGCACTTTCTCAGCTAAGACTCTTAGGTTGGCTTACATCAAAATTTAGTTCCACTTCCTCCATAACTGAAAGCTTGGTTTGAAGCTTAAATACTTCAGTTCAAAGTACTTTAGTTTATACCATCAAAATAGTAGATTAAATATGCTTACTTCAATTCCGGGTATCACAAAACGGAACTTCAAATCTATTTTAATGAATGTGTCATGTTATTCTCTCCTTGAGAAGTGATGAGTAGGGAAGTTTAAGATAATCTATTTTAGCTAGAGAAACAAAATATTTCCGAATGCTTTTCAAATAAGATTTGCTTTATTGAATGCTTCATTAATCTTAAAATCATATAAAATACAGAGCAATAAAATAAAAAAAAAGCCCAACAGACTTTCTCCCTCTTGGTTCATTTAAGTACGTTTCAAATGTACGTGTTATCTGTTAGATGTAGACATTTATTTTTTTGACATAGTATGAACATTCACATAGGGTGTTCATTAGTGCTACATTATGACATTATTACTGATACTTATAATATGGGAGATTATATAAACTGGGAGGTGAACACATGCATCATGCACTTTGTTTGTGGTTAGATTCATCCTACCTGAAGTGGCTATAGTCTATATAGTCTAATAAAATCTATGACAGATTTAAAATAAAGCTGCTATAAACATTTCTTGAATATAGATACAGTTCACATTCATGTTTTCTAAGCTGTCTTTTACTTTTGAGTGTTCATATCAACAACAACAGTAATGACATAGCAGAGCTCAAAGGAACGTATTATAACCCAGGTCCTCCATTTTACATAGGAAATGGCCTGGCTTGTAAAGGTGACAATTGCAGAAACGCTGAGCCCAGGGAAGGCAGCTGGAGTGGTTTGTACCTAATTACTCCAAGTAAGGAGTTTCATGACTCTCTATTTCCCAGGGTACAGAGACAAAGTAGCAGGCAGGAAGCATGACTGGTGTAAAACTCTGGGTTGTTCCCTGTCAACCAAACCAAGAGGAAAGATATCCAGAAGGAAGTTGCCAGAAGCCCTCAGAGGGAGACCTTTATTTTGTACCCATGAATTTAACCAACTATTGATCAAAAGTATTTGAAAAAGTTGCGACTGTATAGAACACATTTGCAAATAGCATGAAATTATATATATATATTCATATGTAGGAAATCTCAGTGGAGTCCTGGATGACCCAAGCCCTTTACTACACACAGGGGATGACTTGATTAAAAAAAATGTGATTGATATTCATTCTAACCACTCTTATGGGTCTTGAGCCTTAGAAGATTTTGGAATTCTAGTGTAGGACAGCTTGGAATGTGGATATCCTAGAGCCAGTACTCTTCACAGGTAGACTAGAGGAATAGCTCCGTTGACTTAGGAATCAGACATTTCACCTAAGATAATAAGTGATCATTTCTTAGTGGCAGATAGTTTGATAGTCATATGTGACATCCAAGAACAGCTATGCAGAATGACACAGACAAGGGTTGTCATTGTGAGTATCACAACAAGACCCAGGCTAGTGAGTGTCATAACCAATATCTTAAGATTAGACCACTGGTTCATGATCAATTATGATAGGATTTCATATGTTGTCTTTTAGCAGCCTGGCAACCAGAACAAGGCTTCTTCAAGAAGTTATACAGTGAAGGTGGCCAGCATTCCTCAGGCCAACTGAGGCTGTTTCTTGTTTGGAAACAAACATGTTTGGAAAGAAACAAGCCTGGATTTGACCTTCGACTCCACCACAGCATCTATGAAAGGCAAATCATGGCCTTGCTCTTGAAGCTTGACATTAAGCATCAGATGTGGGCCTCTGCAAGAGTACACAAGGGCTCAGTTAATGCTGGTTATTGTCCAGTTGAAGGAGCATAATAATGGTACAATGGTTTTCATTCCTAAGTTCTCATGAACACCAGGCAAAAATGTCACAAACATCTCATTGAATCCACCCAACCCTATGGATCATATACTATTGGCACAATACTTTCCCAAACAGGAAACAGGCTCAGGAGGATTAGGTAGCACACCCGGGTCAAAGCCATTTGGAAAGCTAGATGCCGAGGAAGGGTTCCAGCCGAGGTTGGAGTCTGGTTCTCACTCTCTCCTCACAGCCCGTGGAACTGAGAGGGTAACATAACGCCTTAGATGGTCTTTCTCTCCACATCTGTTTAGGTTGAAGAGGAAGCTGAGATGAACCAGTAAAGATGATTACGAATCCCAGAGCCGACGCTAAAAGCTCCATGTTTCCGTGCTTTCAGCCGAGGCCCCAGGAACCAAGGTGAAACCACGAGGCAGGAAGACAGATGTTTGACTTGGAGCTTACACAGTGGAATTTTTAGCACTCTGTGTTTGTTTTAGAATGTATTTTATGGCTTTGCTGTTAAAATGATGGGAAGATAGAAATCTCATTTAGCATTTGGAAGCATGTTGGCTTTCCCCCCCCCCCTCCGCCCCCTTGGAGTCTCAGTGCTTCAATTGCCTTCAGAGGACAAGTTTTGAAGACGTTTATGCTAACTTCCGATGTTTTTAGCTGGATTTTTTTTTTTTTTTTTTTTGGCCTTGCGGTAGTAAAACTCAGGTAAATGGAATTTTCTTCCTGTCTTTCGTTAACGAGGTCAATAGATTAAAATATACAGGGCCATGTTTCATTCAGCCTAACAAAGCATTACCTAGGCTTATTGCCTCTGGCTTTTCTTTTAAAGACTTATGACTTGGGTGTGAGTATACTGTTTAGTGACTCTTTGTAACCCAGATTTGAGGCTGGGGTAGGAAGTCCCAGCCCATTGTACAAGGGTGCTGAAGGAGGAGAGTGTTAAACCACTCGGAGAATGGCCTTACAGGAAAGACATTTGTATCCTGAGTTCTAGAATTGATTAGCAATTTGTTACTTTATTGATTTGCCCTTTTGTAAGTATCGCTGTATCTATAATGACAAGTTCGATTCAGTTAATCCACCAACAAGTGTATTAGGAGGATCTAAAGATCTCTACCATGCTAAGGACACTAGGGGTTGGGGAGAGGAGGGTGGAGGCACACACACCATATCACAGGCAAGAGAGCCTGGGAAAGAGGCTGGTTATGGCAGCACATAACTGTAAGCTTAGCACTTAGATTGCTGAGGCAGGAGGATTGTAAATTCAAGTTCAGTCTAGGCTATAGATTGAGAACTTGTCTCAAAAGTCAAATAGATAGATAGATAGATTATAGATAGATAGATAGATAGATAGATAGATAGATAGATAGATGATAGATAGATAGATGATAGATAGATGATAAATAGATAGATAGATAGATAGATAGATAGATAGATAGATAGATAGATAGATAGATGGTTGTTGCTGACAACCATGATGTGAATGAAGATCACCATTATTTTTTTTTGTTTGGTTGGTAACTACCAATCATTGAGCATCTTTTACATATCTGGATCAGGATTTTGTTTGTTTCACCCCCCCCCCAAAAAAAAACCCCTCATCTATCCCATGCAACTGCCATTCTCTAGGGTGGTAGATAATTCCACAAGGGGCTTACTTTAATGTTAGTTAGGAATTAGCAGGGTCTTAGACACCAAAACTATCACCTAGATTGAATCTCTTCACCTCTCTAAGCCACAGTTTCATTGTCATAAATTCCTGTGGTCTCTGAGGATATTTATACAGATCAAGTCAAAGAGCTGGGCAAAGTACCATGTATGTGGAAGGTGCTTCCTCATAATCAGGAGTAATTACTATTAGTCACATTATGCCCATCCTCTTGTTTTCTAGGGCTTCTTGGTGATATAGACAACTTTTGGTCATAGTCAAAGGGCTCAGAAATAATACATTATATGGACAACTGTTTTTCAAACAATGTGGTTAGCAGTGACAGGTACCAGAAAGAAATAAAAACCAATAAAGAGGATAAGACAAGGGGCCTTGCTTTGTGTTATGGTTTGACTATGGAACACCCCCTGTTGGCTTGTGATTTGGATGTTTGTTTCCCTAGTGATGGTGTGGGTTTGGAGATTCCAGAAATGTACAAGGTAGGACCAAGTAGAAGAAGTATGTCATTGGGACAAAGTCCTCAGGGATATATTGTCATTGACCCTGACTCATTGCTTGATTTCCAGACTGCTGTGGTCTAAAGCTGTGCTTGGCCACACCTTCTCATCATGGTGGACTGAAGCCTCAGAAACAGAACCAGTTTAAAGGCTTTCTCTATTAAATGGTTTCTTTAAAAAAAAAAGTGTACTTAGATAATTTCATTTGTGTGCATAACGCATTTTGATTGTATTCACCTCTGACCTCTCTTATATCCCTGTTACCCTCATCAAATCCCCCAACTACAGGTTCATTTCTATGTTCATATCTTTTTGTATTGACACTGAATTTAACCAGGGCCATCTGGGTGGCCACAGATTTGAAACTTTCCATTAGAGCTGAGTAAGTCAACAGTAGCTACACATGTGATGTCCATGATTCTCCCTTAGCATCTAGCAATAACCAATAACCTGGGGTAGGGGAAGGCCCCATGAGTCCCATTGATGACTGACAGGCCCAGCCTAGAGTAGGCACAGTGCAAACAACCACAGCTGCCGTGAGTTATTGTAATGTCCACCTCATGCTTGGAAGAGAGTCCTCGAAGCCCTCTTCCCCATCACCCAGTTCATCGTCTTCCTATCCTCCTCTTTTGTTATGTTCTCTGAGCCTTACAGAGATTAGATGTCCTGTTTAGGGCTGAGAACTCAACCTCACATATTCTCAGCACCTTGAATAGCCAAAGTCTCTGAGATCACTTCAGTCCATTACCAACAAAAAAGCTTCTTTAATCAAAGTTAAGAGCACTACTCCCCAATGGGTAGTATATACATAGATATTTTGAAGGCAGATTGGCACCATGTCTATTTATCAAAACAGCAGACAGATCTCTCCCAGAGCCAATGATCTCCCCAGCCATGGGCTTTTGATCTGGTTAATAACACCAGGCATGAACTCGCTCCTGTGGAGTATGCCTCAGATCTAGTCAGTGGTTGCTTATCCCCATAACAATCATTCAACGATTGTATCTGTGGGCACACATTGTCTGGCAGGCTGGTATTGTAGAATATAAGATTTATGGTGGTTAAAACTTGATGATTTTTTTTCTTCCAGCTGCTATCACAGTAACATCTGGTACTATGTGTTTTACCTAACAGGAGGGGAATTTTCAACTCATTCCTAACTTTATTCTGCTATGTCCTGAAACCAAGATATGAAGTATTTTATACATTTTCATGACTTCTTCTTACATTTTTAGCTTTGGTTAACTACTCCCTCTTTCTCTTCTCATCTACCCACAGTCCTCCTCTGCTTAACCCCTAGCACCCCAGACTTTCCTCCTTCCACTTTCAGGCTATGTGGGTTCCCCCATCTGCCCTTCTGCAGACCCCCGTGCTGCCAACCCACCATAGCCCCTCCTAGCTTCCTGGTTTCAACAGACATTCCAAGTTGAACATGAAAATCTAAAAGTTAAAGCTATGATCCACATATGAGAGAAAACCTTCAGTGTCTGTCTCTCTGGGCCTACATCACTTCCTATGTACATTTTCTGGTCCTGTCCAATGTTCCTGCCAATTTCCCAACTTCATTTTTCTTTACAACTAAAACAATTCTGTTGTGTCTATGCACCACGTTGTTACTATCCATTCATCGCTCGATGGCCTCCTAGGCTGATTTTATGAACTAGCTGTGGTGACTAGCACAGTAGTGGATAGGACTGTGCAAAGGTCTCTGTTAATTGGATGTAGCGTCCTTAGGTATACTCCCAGGAGCGGAATACCAGGGTCGTGATAGTTCTGGCTCCAGTTCTTAAGGAACCACCCAGACCATTTTCCAAGGGGCTGCACTTCTTCATCGACAGAGCATGAAGGCTCTTTCCCCTTATTTTGTCAGTGTTTGGCATCAACTGTTTTCTTAAGTGCATCCTTTTTCTTTTTAAACAGAAGTAACAAGGAATTCCACAGTAGCTTTGCATTTTCCAATGCCTAGGGAAGTAAACCATTTTTTTAATTATTATTACTAGTCATTTGTGTGTCTTTTGAGAACTCTCTCTTCGGTTCTATAGCTCACCCCTCCCCCAGTTAGGATGATTTCCTAATGTTTAGTTTTTTGAGTTCTTTATATATTATAGACACCGTTCTTTGGCCCATGTTAGAGCAGAGATTTTTCTCACATTCTGTGGGTTGCTTCTTCGGTCACCTGACAGTTTGGTTTGTTGTGTGTGGGCTCTTTAGGTTCCTGAGGCCCCACTTGCTGATCGTTGCGCTCATTTCCTGATCGACCAGAATCCTAGTCAAAAGTTGTTGGTATTTTGGTCACAGCGATGGAGAGCTAACTACTCTACTTTATTAGCATGAATGGGTTCCGAGGCTGAGCATGAGGAGCCTCCTGGGACTTTATGGACCTAATCCCTGCACACAGTGCATTAGGCAAGGTCTTGCAACAAGACTTTATTTACTAGTGTTACCAGGACTGTGTTGAAACTGGTTTCCTGAGCCTCATCTCCAAACCCCATACGTAGCTCTACTTACGCTCCTGGGACAGACTTGGAGCCAGTGTTCTCCTTTCTGGTCTTGCTGACTCTGCCTGTGACAGCATCTGTTCTACTGAAGGGGGCAGATTATGGTCCCAGAGATGCAATCTTCTCTGTCAACATGGGCGTTTGTGAACAGAAAACACTAAAATGTTATGGTCTACTGTAGGCTGCGCAAGGATTTCCCTGATGAGAACCGTGTCCTCTGTCACTTGTCCAACTGGAACTGTCATCGCTTAACTGCTTAAGAGCAGATGAAGAGGCAATGGCGTGCTACTCCATTTTGCAGATACAATGAGCCCATCAACTCTCAGTGCTTTCTTTGGTCTTTACTGGTTTGGAAGGGGGGTAAATTTAAATCTCATAAACAAAACCTTGTCTCTGGGATATTTCAGCTTGGTTTTCCCTTTCTGTGGCCATGTACATGAAAGCACCATTGGTTATCCAAATAAACCCTTCCGTGTGGATATCCCAATCAATGTGCCCCTTAAATAACCCACAGGTGGCAATTGTTTATTTAGTTGCAATATGGGACTTAAATATGGGTAACATTTTCCAATGGGGTAAAGGGTAGATAATGATAAGCAGATCTTATCTAATGCACCCTTATTAGAAATATAAGACTCTTCTGTTCCTGCCTCCCAAGGGCTGGCTTACAGGCATGGGCCACCCATTTCTCATCCTTCTTCCTTTGTTTTGGGACAGGATCTCACCATGCTTGTGAGTATGACCTGGGACTCACTATGCAGTTTAAGCCTCAGCCCATCCTTAGTCCTCCTGTTTGAGCCTGTGAGTGCTGAGATTACAGGCATATACCACTAGGCCCGGTTTTCCTTGTTATTTCTTACAACAGGTTAATGGGACAATCCAATCCAATCTGAACACAGATGAAGTCTCAAGCTTCATGTTATAAAAAACTGTGAACGTTTCTATTTTATCAAAGCTGCAAGTTACGACTATAAGTTTATTGATTAGCTGCTAAGAGGTTCCCCTAAATATCATTAAGGCACAAAATCACAGGGTAGTGGTGGCACATGCCTTTAATCCCAGCACTCGGGAGGCAGAGGCAGGCGGATTTCTGAGTTTGAGGCCAACCTGGTCTACAGAGTGAGTTCCTGGACAGCCAGGGCTACACAGAGAAACCTTGTCTGGAAAAACCAAAAACAAAACAAAACAAAAACAAAAACAAAAACAAAAACAAAAACAAAAACAAAAACAAAAAAAACCAAAAAAGGCACAAAATCAACAATTAAAGGAATTCATTAGCTAACTTTAGTCTGAGGCAATAATTCCTCTCATAAAATAGAATAACTGTTTCAATAGGACTGGTTCTGGAGTCTTGGTTTCATAGACAGAAAAAAGGCTTGAGGAAAACAGAACAAAATATAGAAAGTGACTCAGTCATCGAAAAGTCTTCCTAGCAGGCAGGCAGGAAGACAGAACAATAGAAAGATAACTGGTGAGCATCAGGTCACCTCCAGTTTGCTTTTGGAAAGATTAAGGCAAAAGGAACTTCATTATCATACCAGATGACACTGACCTTTTGGGGACTTTGGCATCTCTTTGTCTAATCCTGAGTCCCCAGGTCACATCAACAGCTTAGTTCCAGCGTGGTGACTTGGAATCATGGCATGAAAGAATATATTTTCATTTTCATTTTTTTGATTTTTTTTTTGAGACAAGATCTCATAGCCCAGGCTGCCTGGAACTCACTATATAGATCAGACTATCATCATCTCTTCCTTCTGCAGTCCCAGTGCTGGGATAACGGGACTGAACCAGCATGCCTTGATTTCATTTCCCATTTCAGCCTGGTCTGGATGGGGAAGGGCTGATGCAGAACCCTAATTCAAAACAATAGCTTGCTGTACTTTTTATACATTTATATATGACTTATTTATTTAAAAGAGTATTTATATTATTATTAATTATAACATTATATATTTTATTATATTAAATATTATATTAATTATTAATGTGGCATTTATATGGATTTATAATTATTTAGATAATAACTTTTATCTAACAGGCATAGAAGAGAAATGCAGAGGGAAAGGAAAGAGCTAGCATTTGGGGTGGGTGAATCATGGCACCCAAGGCTACCCAAGGCCATGGCTCCCAGACCTCTATGACCGGTTCTCAGGTCATGTGGTTCATGGAAAACTCTATTATGGAACCTCATGGTAAAATCTGACTTGGATGTCAGACTCTTTCTTCATGGTCATCTTCAGTAAAACTGCCCTGCCACCTTCGTGTCAGGAAAATTCACAAGGACAAGCCAAATCCTTGACCTATGAACTTGCCATAAGAAATGAAAGGCTCAGGTTTGCAAGATAATTTCTAAAACTCTTGAGAAGAAAACCATCTACGGGTGCATCTGGGAGGTCAGGAAACCACTCACATTTGCCTAGCCACTCTGCCAGTCATCAAGGCATGGACAGAACAGCACACAGGAAGTTCTTTAGAGCACTCATCCTTAGATGCTTCACCCAACTGTCTCTGTTAAGCAGCAGTAGCAACCACGAGAAATGAATAAATGGAATCTCTGGAAGCCCATGGACTCCATTGGAGGCATTGACTGTTGAGAATTGACTGTTCTCAATTCTCTGCTTTGGCTTGACTTGTTGGCATCACAAGTTAGGCCTAGGGTAACTACAAACCAGTGTCTTCTTATGATTTAAACCTTACTATAGTGATTATTAAAACCCAGGGACATCTGCGGTAGGCAAGGCGTCCCACCACTGAACTCTGTGTCCAGTCACCCTGTGAGAGTTGTCATTGAGCTGCCCAAGAGCATTCGGATCAAGATGGCACAAGAAGGAAGTTCCTTCAAGGCCCTCTCAATAGGACAGGATTGAATTCCCAAGTTCAAACACCACACACTAACCACAAATAATGAATTTTAGTCCCATCTATCCTGGTCATTTTTATCCTCCCTAAATCCTGTGTGCTTGGACACACTTCTCCAGTAGGGCTAACACAGTACAAACAACGAATGGATTTAATTTCCAGCCAGTGGGAACCAGAATTTCACCAGTGTTAATTAATTAACGATATAATAATAATTTCTATTTCAACAATTACCTCATAAATGGTAAATGAATAGTGCTGTGTATTGCTTACCTGTCAGATTGATTAATTTTTCTATTTTTTCTTCATAAGCCACAACCTATTCCTCGCCTACCCATTTGGTTTCTGATTTATGTAAATCTAGGTCCACCCTTTTGAATGCAGTGGATGGCTTGCCTTGAGAGTCTTTCTCTCTGGCAGCTGATCGTTCTTGTCATGTGTATTTCATTAGTGATTAATTTTCAGCTCCCTGAGACCGGAGTCTGGGCCTTTTAAACATAGAATTTGTAGCCCCTAAAATATAGAGGCAGTGGTACCTGAGCTCTTGGGTGGACAGGTGGGTGGGTAGTAGAAAAGGCTATGAAATTTGAACTTGGCATCTGAAATGAAAGGCTCAAGAGTATATGGCAAGGTCAAGGTAATCACGGGACTATAAGACCATAGCTGAGGGATAAATATGAGCAAATGCCTTAGGAAACAAACAAACAAACAAAAAAATCACAAATGATCAAAAGTTTTCAATTGATCCTCCTCTAAATGGGAGAACTAAAATTATACATGTTTCTTTTGAAAGTTTTCAGTTGAGAAAATTAGTCTGCCTTCTGAGCGTGTTTGGAATATATGAGTTGTCCACCTCCCTTAGTTGCTATTTATTGAGATAGATTATGCTCAGAGTCATTACAAAAGTAATTCTCTCTTGATTTTTCAAGAAAAACCCCAGCTGTGACCTGCACTTTGATAACAAGAGTGTAGGTTGCCAGCGAGAGCCGAATTAGATTTGGGTTGTATTTTTAAAGTGAGGTTGTTATCCTTTTCCCCCTTTCAAGGACAAATTCAAATATCTTCTTTCCTCTTGCCTGAGACAGTTACTCTGATGGAAAACTCAGCGAGAGTGGAAATATTTTTTGAGGTGATTTAAAAAAATATCCAATTGGCAAGGAGTTTTGAAGAATCCACTTTGGAGACCAAAATACCCAATTCAACTCCAAACCCTTATACCTATAGATACTGAATTAGTCCTTTGATCTCCCACTCGAGAGCATTCCATGAGTGGGGCCGAGTAATTATGCAAATCAGGTGCTGCCAATTAAATACCTTGGTTAAAAATGACCAATTTTTAAAGAGGAATTTAATCTCTTAAACCTTGTCATTATACAAACACAAGGCAGCATGATCCAATGGCTCCAACTGGAAAACATGACCCCTGCTGCATCTATTACTGTCACCTGGGTGGCACTTAACTCCAAAATAATGATGACAAATTTCAATTTGTTAATACAAATGATGAGCCTTCTATATCAAAGTAATTTGGAAGTATGAGAAAGAAATTATTATGAAGTAAACCTTGTCACATACATTTGCATGTTGACCTCCCCGGAGGACTTGGAGATGATATTAATAGGTCTTCTTCACTTGAGTTTACCTTGTGGAGTCAACTGATTGACCCAGGATATAACATTCTGGCATAGCTTCCAATGTAAATATATACTCGCTGCAGAAATGTAAACATGATGATATTTATACTTGCAATTTCCTCTTGCAATATTTGGTGTTAAGTCAAAGAAAATTAGAACATGCTGAGAGCTTTTAGATAGAAAAACACATATTAAGAAGGACTGGAAGGGAACTGGCCAAATGGAAGTAGTTATATTGAGCTGGTAGGACTATGGATTTTATGAATTCTTATAATAAAAAGCAAACAGCTTACTTGTGCTACTGGCCTAGCTAGGGTTTGATGGATGGAATTGAAAGTGCTGTGGGAATTTGTTTTGCTTTGTTTTCCCCTCAAATGGTTGTTTGCAGATGGTGTTTTGAGTTTTTATTAAGACCTGCAGGGAAGGAAGAAAGGATATAAGTTTAAGTATGTGCAGTCCTTTCTTATAAAACTGCCCTCCACCCACTCTCTGGTCAACTTGGTGGAAAATGTCTCTAGTCAACAAAAGAGCTTCTGGTTATAAGTAAATATGTTGTCCTGTTCTGTGTTACTGCCTCTACATCCATACAACAAGATGATAGGTTAGATAGAATATGAAGAAGCCATAATATTGAGTTCTTTGGGAGCAGGAAGATAAGGCAGGAAGATAGCAGCCAAAGGGTGCTTGTGAGATGAAACCAATCAGGTTCTGTGCCACTGTGCCGTCTCTCAGCAGGTCCTAGCCCTAATGTCCTTGCTTGCTCCATGGCTGTAATGGTCTTTGTCCCAGAAGATGTTTGAAATGCTCTCCAAGGAGTGGTTACTACTGATTGTCCTACAGACCCCCGAGTCTGGTTGTATTGCTGTTTTTCTCCATGAACCACAAAGAAAACCCCAGCTCCTTTTTTGAAGAGGAGCTCCGGCCACCAAGTTCAGCTCCCTGCTTCATGTAGCTCATTCCATCAAGTCTCCCACCTGAGAAGATTAGAACATTTCATCATCTCTAGCATCTCACCTCCCTTGGCTTTTACCAACATGGATCTACAAGCAACTAGAGACCCCCTAAAGGTGCCCAGAGAAGTGCCCTCATTGCTCCTGATGCTTGCTGAAGCCAAAGAGACCATCCAATGATACTGTCTTTCCAGTAAGAGCTCTTCACAGGCACTAGACTGATCTCTCTTGCAGTCCTGTTCCATACACTAGGACATCTCTTGGGGAACCTTTAGTGGAGTGTCATCTCTGGAAGATAGAAAGCCACATGTAGCATTCTGAAGTCTTAATGTGCTTGGCAGGATGTTGAAACAAGCCAGAGAGAGGGGCAGGAACAGCAGACCATGAATTATTAGACCTCTTTATGGTCTATCTTTTTGTTTTGTTTGTTTGTTTTTGTTTTTCGAGACAGGGTTTCTCTGTACAGCCCTGGCTGTCCTGGAACTCACTTTGTAGACCAGGCTGTCCTCGAACTCAGAAATTCGCCTGCCTCTGCCTCCCGAGTGCTATGGTCTATCTTTTTAATTCACCGATATTTCCCCTTAAGCATTTTGATGTGGTTTTGTGGTTGTTGTTCACAGTAGAAGATAAGGATTCAGAGTGTGCCTATTGCCTTTGAGAGCACACAATGGACAGAGAAAAAATGTCCCAACAGTAAGGCCCTTGGTGAAGAACTAGGAGGAAGGCTTTCAATGGCTGGGGGTAGGATGTTGGGTCAAAGGAACAATGAGGTACAAAGGAGGCCACGCAGAAAATGAGACCCATTCAGGAAGGGCGATAAGCAAGAGCCAGGCAAGATGTGTTTATGTTTAAAGACAGAAATGGAACAAAGAGAAATGAAACAATGGGATGGATATTTGATTGAGGGCGGGGACTGAGTCTTTCTGAGTTTAAGGTTTGTATTATTAAATCTATGATGGGGATTTGCTGGGTTTGGAGAAAAGGCTAATAATCCTTATTGTCCCTATGAAATGTAGGCAAAATAGACCCATCTTCTGGTTGTGTAAAAAGCACATGCTATTAGTCATATAGTCATACAATCACACAGCTTGATTGTAGTTCTAAAACATGGGGAACACCATGAGTAGAAGAAAATCCTTGGGTGCTAAGAAGATGCAAACACACTCCATCATTCTCCTAGTAGTAGTTCGTTAAAAAGGAGTACTTAAGGTGGAGACCTTGAAACAGGAAGTACGGAAAAATTGCTGGTTCTAGAGAATGACAAATCTCTCTCTATGAAATGCAAAGAAAGCTGAAGTCCTAAGAAGACAGCCTCCAAGAGATCGTTCTGTGACTAAGAAAGTGGTGAAGAGAGATTCTTTGTCAGGGATGGTAGATTTCTGGGGATTGGAAGGGATGGGTTGGGGTGGGATGGGATAGAATGGGATAGGATGGGATGGGGTGGGATGAGATGGGATGAGGTAGGGTGGGATGGGATGGGATGGGATGGGATGGGAGTGGAATGGGGTGGGAAGGAGTGAGATGGGATGGGTGGGATGGGGTGGGATGGGAAAGCACAGAACAAGAGACTGATTCAAGGTTTTCTCCATACTCCATATCAGCCTTTAACAAGCCATCCAATTTCTCATCTTCCTCTTGTCAGGAGGAGCTGGGATCTCATCAAAGTAGCTGTGAATGCCTGGAGAAGTTGTATGTCACTGAGTCTTTGGGAGCATTAGAGGTGGAAAGAAATCAACCCAATGGATCCTTGTGTCATGAGGCCAAGACCCCAGGGTTTGAGATTAGAGTGACCACTACCTCCAACTGTCACAAGAGGGAGGAAGTGACAGTTGATCGTACTGGAGCAGAACCCAAAAAGGATAAGTTGTTTTGTTTTGTTTTGTTTTGTTTTGTTTTCCCACACTATGCTCCCAAATAGAAGGTATTTCACTGGTCTGGAATTTTAGATGTTTCTGGGTTTTGCTTTTTTCTTCTTCTTAGTTTTCAAAGAATAGTCCTTCTGTGTTCAAAATGATAGCCATTAAACACTGGCTTAGCCCAAATTACATGGTAGCAGTTGTCTGATTTTTACCTGTGAGATATGAAGTCTAGTTGCACCAGACAGGGCACTGATAAGAGACCAAAGAAATTCATCTAAGACCAGTTTGGTGAACCAACTAGTTTGTTGAAGTTCTAGGAGCATAGGTGACTCAGGCAATAATATCCCTAAAAAGCCACATAGTTTAGGTGACAGATGTACTCCTTGAGTTCCCTGGCCAACATGCAGGCAGTTCCACTGAACAGTTGTCTATCCCCCAGTACTTTTCCCTTGTTCATATACCCTCTGGAAAGTGTGTGTGTGTGTGTGTGTGTGTGTGTGTGTGTGAACTCAAGTGGGTGATTTACATGTCTCCTAAGTTTTGTGAACTTCCTGAGCCTTATAAGTTTCCTGAGCTTTCTGAGTCTTAGAAGCATTGCTTGCTCTTCCCTCCAGGAAGAAATGTTTCAAACCAGGTAAAATGGCATTATCTTGGCTACAATGGCTTTTGAATAGGGTACCTCATTAAAACCCATTCCTCTTTCTTCTCTTCTGTTTGATCACCAGGAAGTTTGAAACACCTTCACTTTTATGGCTCAGTATGTGTTTCTTGGGACAGCACTTGTCTGGTCAGACAAATGTCACCTTCCATGTATCATCTCCTTCTTTGGAGAGCAGCTATCCACAACAGCAGCATGACTTAGGGCATCAGAAACAGAAGGAAAGAGCCAGATGACTCTGTTGTCCTTTACGTGAGGACCCCTCTACCTCACCGCAGTGATCTAACACAGTGAAAAGGACATTTTGTGGTCTGTGAAAATCTTCAGCCCCATAGCGGCTTCCCTCAAGTTCCTGTTGACAGAAAGATGCACCGCTCTGCTCTCAGCCTCTCTATGCTCTTCATCAGTGAGACTTGCCAGCCTCTTGTGCATTGAGAATTGTCCCTGCCAGCTCTGCCGTTCACAGATGTAGCTTTCGCAAAGAACCTGTGACCATTCTCAGAGAACCATGGAAAAAAGGCGGCATCGGGCCAGGACTTTTTTTTTCTCCCCCAAATGCGGTATTTACTGAGGCAGCTGTAAAGCTTCCTTTCCCCCTGAGCGAGCAGCATGCTCACTGCCTCTGTTCTTCAAACTGGGAAGAGGCCTCTCCCAGGGGTAATCTGCAGTTTAGGTGGATTTCTCCAGATTCCCAAAGCCTACAGCGTACAAAAATACAAGTCACTAATGAAGGCACTTTAAATCCAGTGGCACCCAGCTACAGTGATTTTACTCCTAATCTTGCTCCTTACCATGCCAGTCATGGTTAAGTGCATAGAATCCGTCTCCAAAGGAACGGCTTCAGATGGAATAGGGCTGAGTTCTAAGGACCCGAGGAGCTTGGGCAGAGGAGGAAGTGCCCAAGATGCTGATGGTAATTGGCATTTATGAAGCCCTTTTGGCCCCGCCCTAAGTCCTCTCCTCCATCTTCCTAACAGATTTCAAAAGGGGATTGTAACTTGCATTTTTTCAGAAGCAGACAGTGAGGCAAAGGGGAGCTACACTGGTCACTAAAAGCCCCAAGCTGAGAGACTGCTTCTATCCTATCTGCAGAGCCCAGATGACCCTTCTCTGACCTCTCCCATGCCCACCCTGATGTTTCAGGACAGTCCAAGAAACCAGCATGCTTGGTTCAGCAAATTTAATCTTCCCTTGTAAATTTTAGAACTTTATGGAGCTGCAGACATTTTTTGTCTCTTCTGAAATATTCATGATGCTTCTTATACTTTATACCTGGACTCGGAGTGC
The DNA here is from genome assembly GCA_902729485.2 of Mus minutoides. Taxonomy (NCBI): domain Eukaryota; kingdom Metazoa; phylum Chordata; class Mammalia; order Rodentia; family Muridae; genus Mus; species Mus minutoides. The sequence goes on from CACVCL010031430.1 coordinate 22,629, forward strand.
TCCAGCTTCACCTAGAGTTGATAGACAGCACTCTGGCAGCAGATAATTACGTGGGTGACATTTTAAACGTCCAGATGTTGGGACACACTACAATGGGTTTCTTGAGAGAAGGTTTTTTTGTTTTGTTTTGTTTTGTTTTCTTATTTTTTTTTTTCTTTGTGTTCTCAGTCCCCAGGATGGCGTCTGGTTATTAACTGTGTGTGACTAACTCGTCCTTTCAAGTCACACCAGTAGAATAAATTAAAACATGGGAGGGAAAAGCTAGATCATTTGTGTCCAAAGAATGCAGGGGCCAGTTACTCATTAGAAGATAAGATTATTTATTACCTCTTATATAATCTTTTAATTCTTTTCACCCTGAAACTTTAATTACCAATGAAGAAACGCTTCCCCGAGTATTTGGACATAATTCCTGTGTCACAGTCAAATAATCGGTCTTGTGAAATTTAACAAGAACAACTTATAAGCATGTAAACAAACTTGGTTAAATAAGGCAAACATTTTAAAGCTAACAGGCCTTCTTGCATGAAAAAGAAATATTTTTGGTAACTGATCATTTCAGAGGCCCTATTCTATTCTGTTCATTGCATTTTTCAAGAAAGTATAAAAACAAATGTTCATTTTTATGAGTCAAAAGTAGGACGTGCACAAAGAAGAGGTTTTCAATGATGCATGGAAATTATATCAGAATTGGTTTTAAATGTTGAGGCAATTGTGGATATAATTACAGAGTGTGAGGTTCAACACACTCTTGCTCATTAATATCTATAAGCCCTCTAATGGATGTTCGTCATATTCCTTGGGAATCAAATTTGGCAGGTCAGATTCAAGAATCATTTCCTTTGCTTGTCAAATAGATAATAGGCTCAAAAGCAAATCAATATCCAACTCAGTGGCAACTCTAAGTCTTTAGGCCCACTTAAAACTCAACCTCTGATTTGGTTAGAATGGAGAAAAATGTTAGCTGTGGGATATATAAAATATGTCACCTGAAGCTGACCTTCTCACATACCACGGCCCTCGGCCCTCTCTGTCTGAGTGGTTAGTGGCAATGGGGGCAGGCAAGCTCTGGCTTTCCTGGCTGGGAATGGTTGAGAGAGTGCCTTCCTGTATTCATGAGACTCCCACACGCTTGCTTGGGTCTACCCGCCACAATTCCTGGCACTGTTACAAAATTCATAGTGATTTCTCGGTTTTGCAACTTTTTCAAACTTTGGCTTACTCGCATTTGTAATTTGAAGCTGTAATTAAAATTTTGTGGCTCTGTGCCATTTCCTCTAGAGCGTTCCTTTTTGGGCAATCTGCAGATACAAGGGAACACGTGGGTCTTTATGAATGCCACAAAGCTAAGCAGTCCGTTCCATGAAGGCAGCTTTGGAAAGGAAGGTATATAGGCTCTAAAACCCTTGCACCACCTTCCATCTTTGTCTCATCATCCTCTGGTGTGACTGTCCTTGTTCCCAGACCCCATAGACCACAGAATCTGTTCTAACAGTGTGAAGGACAATTAGTCAGGGGGAAAAGATGTAGAAGGCTTGATCCAAAGCCAGAGAGGGATGGCATGATTAGATAGAAGGACTGGAGATGTGAAACACTGCATGTCTGTGAAGTAAGGCTGGAGCAGAAGTGGGCACAGCAAACACAGCCATGTTCTTGTTCAGCCTTTAGAATAGCAAGGTTCACTCAAAGCCTAAGCTTGAGTCTGCTTGGCACCCCGGATGTTACTTATATGGACATAAATCGTGCTGCGTAGAGTTCACCTACTAGGTTCTTGAAAGGGGATGGCGGTGCTAATTACAATAGGTACTGGCATAGTTCTGATTGGAGAACAACTCTGCAAGGGGAATTGCAAATTAAAAAAGAAAGAAGATGGTACAGTGTGTAGGCTTTCCCTTAGCACGTAGCTCTCTGCATCTGAGAGAGGAAAACAGGATCATCGAAACTAGTGAGGAGGGCTGGAGAGTTGGCTCTGCAGTTCAAGAGCATTGAACCCATGTTTGGTTCCCAGTGCCCACCTACATGCCTGTAATCTCAGCTGCAGGTGATCCATCCCCCTTCCACCTTTGCAGGCACTGTATGCATGCACAGACACACATATAGGCAAAAGACACATATACATAAAACAAGCAGAGAGATGGCTTGGGAGATAGAGTTCTTATTACACCAGCATGAGGAGCTGAGATTAGACGCTGAGCACCTGTGTAAAAGGAAGGTGCTGCTCCCAGGGTTGGGGGCTCACTGGACAGCCTGTCTAGTTGAATAAATGAGCTCCAAAGTCAGCCAGAGAACCTGTCTCAAGAGTAATGGAGTGATAGAGGAAGACACCAGCATGGATCTCCAGTCTCCACAAACACCTGTACACAGGTAGACAGACACATCCAGGTACCACACATACTCATATGCACACACACATGCCCATGCACACAGACACATGCAGACACACACACACCCTCATTAGACATGTGATATGTGAATGTTGTCTTTCCGTTCACCTTTGTTGCCTACCCATTTGGTTCCCATAGAGCTCCACTGTCTAGTTTTACTTTTGTGGTCTGTGCTTTTGGTGACATCCCCACAGAATCACAGACATCAGACATTGTCCTGAAGCTACCCTAGATGACTATCTGCAGCCAGGACTAGTAGCCACTGCCTTAACTGTACCTTGCTGTAACATGAAACCAGAGGTTCGAGCCTAACAGAAAATGAGTTCATGGTCCAACAGGCCAGCAGCTAACCACATTTGTCACCATTTTGGCATGGTTACCCCTATTGGAAAGGCCACTTTGTGATTTTTGGGTGAGATAGGGGTGAAGTAGAGTAGTAGTTTGAAAAAAATAGTTTGGCAACATAGGTAGAGGGATTGAAGCCATTTTTTTTTCTGATGAAAGTTGCTGGTTATTTGGACGATTTCCATGACAAACTATTGCAAAACCTGTACCGCTGGATAAAGGTGGGTGTGTGCTCATAGCCTTCTCATTCCTTGGAGAAAAGAAAAATGATTCTAGAGCGCCTATAGAACAAGGGAAAGTTTTATTGAGAGGCGATCTCTTAGATGAGCTGTTTTAAGCAGATGACATTGGAACACCAGGACATTAGCACAAGTCCAGGGCTCTCTTCACCATCATTGCTCTCGACCCACTCAAAGTAGATTACAGTGATGAAGGAACGGCTGCTTGAGTTTAATCTCCTGGCCTGCGCTCTTGGCAAACTTCCTGTAGTTAAGTGGACATCGTAAGACACATTCCCTTCTACACTTTCATTTCCTCGTTTCCTATTTTGACATTGGGTTGATAGCTACGGTAAGGGTTCTCACACACAAGCCTATTCTCTTGTCCATGACTTGCTTTTATGGTCTCTCCAGCTAGGAATTCTAGGTTTGGTAGCAGCATATGTTATATTGGCATACACACTGCCACCAGTTTCCAGGTTCATTGTTTTCCTGGAAAGGATTCCTTTGAGAATGACGCCTTGTTCATTTGTCAGACAGGTGGTACCAAACACAGCCACGGGAGCGATCAAGCTCGGTTCTGACACCCACAGCCAATCAGCTTTGTGTTTCCTGTTTGCTTCCACCCTTAGGTACCATGGCAGCATTCAGGACTCCCACTATAAGGTGGGTTGTGTCGCTATGTACATTTTAATGGGTTTGGGATTGCCTGTTTTATGTGCGTCTATAAAAGGCCAAGTGACGCACTGTCTCAGTGTATCATGCGGAAGCCCTTCAGAGGTGTGTTCTTCTCACCAAGCATGCTAATGCTGTTCTTTTCTTTCTTTTGCCTTTATGCACTTTGCTGAGATGTTATGCCATGGAAATAGGCTGTTTGATAAAGATGGGTGAAATCTATATCACATCCCACCAACTGCAGTACCTGGATGGGCTGTGATGGTCATGGCTGACTGTATTATGCTTACAAAGACCTCTTCAGCTTTTTTTCTCAAGGAAGTGCAGATCTGTTGCCATATTAGCGGTCTTTGCTGTGCCAGTCAGCTGTGGTGCATGACTATGCCCTGGCTGTTGGCTTGGATAGTTTTCTATCCACTCCTCTTCATGCTCCTATGTCCTTTGCAATGGCTTTTAACTTCAATAGCTGGAAAAGGCCATTTTGGAACATCATGGCATGGACTTCTTTTACCCTGAGCTGTGAAATCATTCCGTGCTTTTATTTTTTAAGAACAGTACCCACATTGGCCCTATCTCACAGAGCACCTGTCATTTCTGGGTCACATCTGGCCGTGTTCTTGGACTTCTTGTACCATGGTTTGGAAGCCTGGACTTTGCTTCCTTCCTTATCACCGAGGCCCGGGCATCCTTCCTGATTCTGGGTCCGCTGTATCCAGCTGCTCTGGATCTCTAAGTATGTTAGATTGTGTGGACCACACAAGCCTTTCCAGGTGGCTTGCATTGTTCCTTCATCACCCGAATGAAGCTAGTGTGTTGGAAGTTAACGTCACCGTTGTTTTGTTTGGGGTTGTGTTTTCCTTTGAGGAGTAAGAAAAAATAAAAGCCAAATTAATGGCAGAATTTTTTTTTCCCTGGGTCATCTCAGCTCAAGTCTTGGTAATTTTTTGTTTTGCCTTATTTTGAATTTTACTTATTTTACATTTAGACAGCGGTTTCCCTTTCCTCTTTTCCCCCTTGTCCTACACTTCCCTATACCCCTCTCCATTTACTACTCCTCTTCAGAAAGGGCCAGCCTAATGGATCTCAACTACCCATGCTATGTCAAGTTGCAGTAAGACTAGGCCCCTCCTCTTCTATTAAGACTAGACAAGTAGGGAGAAAGGGTCCTAACGACAGGAGACAGAGCCAGAGACAGATTCTGTTCCCACTGTTAGGAGTCCCACAAGAAGACCAAGCTATGCAACTCTAACATATGTGTGGAAGGCCTACATCAGTCCCGTGCAGACTCCTTGGCTGGCAGTTCAGAGGGCTCAAGTTGGTTGATCCTGTGGGTTTTCTTGTGGTGTCCTTGACTGCTCTGCCTGTTACAGTCTTTCCTTCCCCCTCTTCCTCATGATTCCTCAAACTCCACCTAATGTGTGGCTGTGGGTAAAGGTTAAATTCAATTTCTTTATTGGACAGTTTTGAGACAGGGTCTCACAACATAGCCCTGGCTGGCCTGAAACCAACCACGAAGCCCAACCTGGCCTCAAGAACTTAGAGATTCACCTACCTCTGCCTCCCAAGTGCTGAGGTTAAATGTATCAATCAGCATGCGTCATCTATTTTTATTTTATGTGCATATATGAGTGCCTGAATGTATGTATGTTTAAAAAAAAGAGGAGAGTTAGATTTTTTAAAACTGAAACTGAAGTCACAAGTAGATTTAAGCTGCCACATGAGCGCTAGAAACTGGACCCAGGTCTTCTGCAAGAATTGCAAGTGTTCTTAACTGCTGAGCCATCTCTACAGCCCCAGGACTTGGTAATTGTATCTCTTTTGTTCCTTGATTCCAATCCAACCAGAGACCACACATATTGCCTTGGCCATTGAGTTAGATAAAACAAATGAAAAGAATTTTCAGTACCTCTAGTTTATAATTTTGTCAGGCATACTGTTGGAAGGTCTGCTAATTAAATATGCAACTGGAGTGAAAAAAAACCCGTTTTGCTGTTTATAATAGAAAGAGAAAAATATTTATGTTCCAAAGATTGTCTTCTTGTGCATTCAGATTTGACCTGTTGCTTTGGTTCTGGGCACAGTGATCTGGGGCCCTGTTCACTGGCCATGCTCTCCCCACATGGCTATAATTTCCAGCTTCTGTGTTGTGTTTTCCAAAACAATTATGTTCTGCTTACTTTATTTTTCATTTTCTGTTCAATATATATCACAATTCTTGTGAAACACTAAGCTGCCTTTCACTTTGAATTCATGAATTTGGATACATAAGTAACATGTCGAAGGTACCAAAGTGGGAACAGAAAGCAGGGTCTCACCGGAAAAACAAAATTATTTCTTTTGGAAACGTCAAAAGTCATTTTAAAAAGATGGGTCCAGCTGATCACGTGGTTCAATCATTCTATAAGACCTACATGGAAGATTCTTTTGTTTGATCTGGTTTGGATTGGGTCTGGTTCTGTAGCCCAGCTGGTCCCAACCTACTGCAGATCATCCTGTCGCTGTCCCCCAAACTCTAGGATTACAGGAGCATACTGTCATGCCCTGCTAATTTTTTTTTTTTAATTTTAAAATCATAACTTTGTTGAAGTTACTTAAACATATTCTTTGGTGTAATTATTTTGTTGTCTAATAAAGTATTTACTCTCCTTGATATTGTCAGACTAGGAAGTCTATAATATGATGCTCACCTCACTACTCCTAAATCTCGTGTTTTGAAACAGAGTTTTGCTCTATAGACGAGGCTCGCTGGAGCTTATGATCCTCCTGCTTCCTCCTGCCTCAGTTTCTCAAGGGCTAGAATTATAAGAATGTGCCACGACAGCAGGGAAGGCCTTTTATTAGCACCTCAACCACCAAGATTTTGAGAGATTAAAAAGGAAGTCTGAAAATAGCTTAGGATGCTAAGTATCTCAAGAAAACTTCAAAAGTGTCTAACATTGAAAGATATGGTTACTTTTTTTTTTTTTTTTTAAGAAAATTGGTCTGAGCATAACCGTATTGTTAGCTGATTTTAGTGGAATTCTTTTTTTTTTAACCACCACCTGTGCTCTTTAAAATATTAAAATGCAGGGGTGGAGAGGCGGCTCAGAAGTTAAGTGCATAGGCTATTCTTTCTGAGAGCCCAGGTTGATTCCCAGTACTCATGGTAGCTCACAACTGTCTGTCCCTCCAGTTCCAGGACTCTGATGCCCTCTTCAGGCCTCTGTGGGCACCAGGCACACAAGTGGTACACAGATATATATGGGGAAAATACCCCTACATGATCACCACAACAAACTAAAATATAGTCTTATAAAAAATTAATAAAATGTTGGCTTCTAAGAGAATCCATGACTGTAAAGTAAGAGAGTCTGTCCTGTGTCGTGTGTGTGTGTGTGTGTGTGTGTGTGTGTGTGTGTGTGTGAATGTTAAAGTATCAGAAGATAATATTTATGGTTTGAGTGTGTTAAATGGATTTGAAGGCTTTGAAGCCCCTGATTTGATAGATATGTTTGTTCATTCATTCATGAAATATTTATGACTGTCTCCTACATATCAAAGGCCCTGAAGAAATCTCTAGCAATATGAATTCGCAGCTACTGGTCCTGAGAGGCAGACACTATCGTCCAGATAGAAGAATGGTGATATAAAGTGCAACTCACATGTTTAAGAAGCACCTGGAACAGGAGCACTGTAAACTGAGCCTCTAGGAACTCAGTCCAGAGACACCTTCTGGCCCACGATAAGTGCCTGAAATGTGGCCCCACTGAGCTGGAGACCGGACACGGTTCCGTCTGGTATTTCTAAAACTACTCTCTTCTGCCTTAGCTGGAGACTCTCAGCTCATCTTCTTCCTCTTCACAGCCTTGTGGTTTCCCCTTAGCTCAGAGGAAGCTGTGGTCAGAGGAAGCATTGCACGGCTGCATCTGATTCTCTAGGACGCTAGGGGCTTCAGGCCGCTAATCCTGAATGCATTGTGTATGTGGAGAGGAAACCTATTCATGGAGGAGAGGCCCATTCACATGCTGAGCTCTGCTTGATCTGGAAGAGTAGATGCGGACAATCACCACTGTGTCCACCGTCCAGGAAGCCTGGCTAAGCCAAAGCCAGCAGCTCTCAATGCATTATTATGTCATAGAAGAGATAGAGCAGCCATCATTGAAGTGTTGTAGGGAAATAGACTATGCGCCCTATCCACAAGGATGCCATGATTTCATCCTTTATGTTTTGCTTGGATTCTAACACTCTGTCCATTGTTCAAGGGCAGTGTTTCCAAACTAGGCCTAATTTACAAACAGCACTGATTGGTTTCTGCTCCTTAAATGTGATGGAGATGAAGAGAGAGGAGGGAAGAGAGAGGAGGGAGGAAGGGGAGGAGGGAGGGAGGAGGGGGAGGAGGGAGGAGGGAGAAAGAGGGAGGGAGGAGGGGGAGGAGGGAGGAAGAAGGAGGAGGAAGATACACTTTATTGTTCTCCACAATTTTTATTTTATCATTTCGGAGCACTCAGATGAGGGTTTGGGAATCTTCGTTCAGCTTCTCTTAATGAAGCCACAGCAAGCACTTAATGCCGCTTCAGTTCGCGCACGCAAACTTTCTAATTATAAAAGGCCCCTTTCAGGCTCATTCAGGGCATATAATCTTATTTGCAGCCCCTAATTGGAGGGCTGTGTTTGTTGAAAAGAACAGAAGTCTCCAGTCATTTCGGAGAAAGCTGCCCCATCAATGCCTGTGGGAAGAAAAGAACTATTTATTTTATCTGTTAATCCCAAGTACAAACACAGCGAAGCTGTCTTTTCTAATAGTGACCTATTTCATGTTCAATTGGGAGAGAGCTAGCTTTGCTCAATAAGACTTTTGTGGCAACCAAAAAAAAAAAA
>CACVCL010031431.1:0-17500 GCA_902729485.2 Mus minutoides
GAGGGGAGAGGAGAGAGGGGAGAGGAGAGAGGGGAGAGGAGAGAGGGGAGAGAGGAGAGAGGAGAGAGGAGAAAGAGGAGAGAGGAGAGAGGAAGAGAGAGGAGAGAGAGAGGCATGAGAGAGAGGCATGAGAGAGAGAGAGAGAGAGAGAGAGAGAGAGAGAGAGAGAGAGAGAGAGTTAGTTCAGGACTCCTAGAAAGCAACTGCAGGGCCAGGGCAAATGGGAAAATGAGATTGAGATGTTGGGGGGAGATCCATGCTAGGGAGCACAGGTAAGCTACATGCCAAGGGAATGATCTAGAGGGTCTATGGTGAGGAGGGCCCTGAAATCACTGAGTACCAGGGTGAGGTAAAGGTCACTGGTAAGCAATCACAGGGCAAGCAGAATGGGGGTTATTTAGGACTATGCAGGGCACTACAAATAGTTTATCTGTGCCTCTCTGTCACCCGGTGAGTCGCACACTTTTCTAGGGAACAACTTATTTCATATTTTAATTAAAACTTCATTGAAAATAACTTGTGAATGAAAAAAAAATTATACAACCAGACTAGCTAGGCTAAAAGTCTGAACATCTCAATGAATTGTTCAATTCATTAAGCCATTTGTTGATTTCATTTCCTTGGTACTTAATTTCTGCAATTATTTGTAAATCCTGGATAGTAGTTCCCCGTATGAAATATACCTGGCAAAGATTTCTCCCAATCCATGGGCTGTTTGTTCATCCTGCCAGCAGGTTTTTGTTGTCATTTTTTTTTTTTTTCGAGACAGGGTTTCTCTGTAGCCCTGGCTGTCCTCGAACTCACTTTGTAGACCAGGCTGGCCTCAAACTCAGAAATCCACCTGCCTCTGCCTCCCGAGTGCTGGGATTAAAGGCATGTACCACCACGCCTGGCTTGTTGTCATTTTTTTGTATGTAGTCCCATCTCTTGATACTCAGAGATAAGCCCTTTGCGTTTATTGTTCTATCCTATATCAACATGTTGCAGCACATCCCCTATAATCTCTTGTAGATGTTTCAGCAGCTCAGGTTTTAAATTAGAGTTTCTGATTTATTTCAGATTGATTTTTGTACAAAAAAGGTATGAATCTAATTTCATTCTTTTGCAACTAGATATTCATTTTTGTCAGCACTTTTTGTTGAATATGTTATCTTTTTTCAAATGTAGGTTCTTGCCTTCTTTGTCAAAAATTAAGCGAGTATAGCATTTTTACCTTATTTCTGAATCTTACATTCTACTCCATTAGCCTATCTAATTAGTTTTTAATGAAAGTACCAGGCTGTCTTTTTCACTATAGTATGTAGTATAATTTGAAGTTGGGTATTTTAATGCCTGCAGTAGTGTTTTTGCTATTTACGGTCTTTTGTGGTTCCAATGATTTTCTAAATTGTATTTTTCAATATGTGCATGGTTTCCTTTCAGACCTTGAAATATTTCACATTTCATTCCATAATCTTTGGTTTTGTGTGTGTGTGTGTGTGTGTGTGTGTGTGTGTGTGTGTGGCTTTTTTTGAGATAGGGTTTTTCTGTGTAGCCCTGGCTATCTTGGAACTTGCTTTGTAGATCTGGCTAGTCTCAAATTCCCAGAGACCCACCTGCTTCTGCATTTTAAGTGCTGGGATGAAAAACATGTACCACCACTGCCTGGTACTCTTTGGACTTTTACTGTTCCTGAAGTAAGTTCAGAGACATTCTGCTATTTCTGCCTGTGCATGTGAGTTGACTTTTCTGTTGTGCTGCTTTCAGGGTTATTTCCCTACTTTACATTTTGACATTCTGACTATGCTGTTTCATGGAGAGTTTCTTTTCTGGTTATGTCTATTTGCAATGCTTTATATTTCTTGGGTTTGGCTGACTACCCTTTTGTGTAAATAGAATGAAATTTTCTATTCCATTTTCTTTAGTCTCTTCACCATGTTTTTTTTTTCATCTACACCATGGATTTTCAGGTTTGTCCTCTTGAATACATCCAAAATTTCTTGAAATTATCATTCACGTTCTGTGTTTTTTTTTTTCTCTTACAAGTGTGTTTGTATAATTGCCTCAACCTTATCTTCCAACCCTGAAAACTGCTTTCATGGTCTTGTCTGTTAGTGATGGTCTCTGTTGTGTTTTTTATTTGATTGACTAAATCAGCAGTTTGCAACCTGTGCGTTGCAACCCCTTGCGGGGGGCGGGGGGGTTGAATGACCCTTTTACAGGGTTCATATATCAAATCTCCTGTTTATCATGTGTACATTATGATTCATAGCAGTAGCAAGATTACAGTTATAAAGTAGGAACAGAAATAACTTTTGGATCCTGTTGTAGTTAGAGTTTATATTGTTGTGACAAAACAGCATGGCCAAAGTAACTTGGGGGAGGAAAGGGCTTATTTTGGCTTAAACTTTCATTTACAGTCTATCAATAAGGATAGTCCAGGCAAGAACTTAAAACTCGGAGGAAACCTGGAAGCAGGAACTGGTTGAGATTGTTTCAGAGGCAGCTTATTGGCTTGCTCCTCATTGCTTGCTCAGCCTTCCTTCCTTCCTTCCTTCCTTCCTTCCTTCCTTCCTTCCTTCCTTCCTTCCTTCCTTCTCTTTTTTATTAGATATTTTCTTTATTTACATTTCAAATGTTATCCCCTTTCCTAGTTTCCCCTCTGAAAATCCCCTATCATAGCCCCTCTCCCCTGCTCTCCAATCCACCCACTCCTACTTTCTGGCTTTGGCATCCCACTAGGGTGTAGAACCTTCACAGGACCATCCCATTGATGACTGACTAGGCCATCCTCTGCTACATGTGCATCTAGAGCCATGAGTCCTATCATGTGTTTTCTTTCGTGGGTTAGTCCCAGGGAGATCTGGGGGTACTGGTTAGTTCATATTGTTATTCCTCTTATGGGGCTGCAAACCCCTCAGACTGCTATCTTATATACTCCAGAGTCACCTGCCCAAGTGTGGCACCTCCTTTAATGGGCTTGGATGCCCTAAAATGCCCTAAAAGCTTGCCTAAGGCCAATCTTATGGGGCCATTTTGCCAATTAAGATTTCTTCTTTTCACATGATCCTACCTTATGTCAAATTGATATAAAAACTAGTCATGTACACCTCCAATTGACTGATTTATTCAAGATATTGGGTAAGTCTCCTTAACTCATGTATTTATTTGTTTGAATCCTGTCTGTGACCATTACTTTTTTTTTAAGTAAGACTTTGTATTTTTTTTTCTCAGACATTTTAGCTTGTTTTTTTTTTTTTTTTTTTTTTTTTTTTTTTTTTTTTTTTTTTTTTTTTTTTTTTTTTTTTTTTTTTTTTTTTTTTTTTTTTTTTTTTTTTTTTTTTTTTTTTTTTTTTTTTTTTTTTTTTTTTTTTAGCTTTGGGTTACCAGATAGTGTGGTAGTAGTTGGGTATGGGTCTCAGGTTGTGGTTGTGTCAAACTTGTATTTCTTTCTTGTCCTCTCTGTATCTGTAGGAGTAGGCTTTTCCTTCTTCCTAGTCTATTTGGGTGTTTTGTTTTCTGTGATTCTTCCTAGAGGAATATCTGCATGAAGTTCTGCTATGCAGAATAATGAAACTTGGTGTTGATTGTCAAATGGAGTTGCTGAATTGATCTTGTGTTGATGATGTGCAAACAGAACCCTGGGTGTGTCTTCACACTCAGTACCAATGCCACCATATAGTTGAAACCTTGGCTACCCCTTGGAATTGGAGGTATTTGGGGGGCAGAAAATATCATCCTGAATGAGCTAACTCAGACCCCAAAGGACATGCATGGCATGTATTCACTGGCAAGTGGATATTAGCCAAAAAGCACAGAATACCTAGGATAAAACCTACAGACTGTTAGAAGTATAACAAGCAGAAAGGCCCAAGTGAGGAGGCTTCAATCCCACTTAGAAAGGGGAAGAAAATAATCACAGGAGTCAGAGGGAGGGAGGAATCTGGTTGGGAGAGGGGAGGGGTAGGGGAAAAGGGAAACAGGATCAGATATTGGGGGAGGGATAACAGGAGAGACGCCCCAAAGGCCAAGAAAATGAATAGAAATAAGCAGCCTTGTGTGGGGGGGTGACAAGCGGGGGAACCCTCTACAAGTACCAGAGACCTGGGAGGTGAGAGAATCTCAGGAGTCATTGGGAGTGACCTTGGGAGTGACCTTGGGAGTGACCTTAGCCAAAATGCCTAATGTTGGGGAGAGGGAACTCAAAGAGTTCACCTCCAGTAGATAGTCAGGGCTTCAAGTAGAGAGATAGAGTTACTAACCCACAGTCAAAATTTCTGAACCAGAATTGTTCCTGTCTAAAATAATTGCAGGGACAAAAATGGAGAAGAGACTGAAGAAAGTCGGTCCAATGACTGGCCCAACTTGAGATCCATCTCATATTGAGGGTCATCAAGGCCTGACACTATTACTGATGCTATAATGTGTTTACAGATGGGAGCCTGGCATGGCTCCCCAAGAGGCCCTACCAGCAGCTGACTGGGACAGATGCAGATACTTACACCTAACCATTGCACTGAAGTTGGAGATCCCTATGCTTGAATTAGGGGAAGGATTAAAAAAGCTGAAAGGGAGAGCAACTCCGTAGGCAGACCAGCAGTCTCAAATAACCCAGACCCTAGGGAGCTCCCAGAGACTGAGCCATCAACACTTAACAGTTTTTTGAGATAGTCTCTCTGTATAGCCCTAGCTGTCTTGGAACTTGCTGTGTAGTCCAGGCTGGCCTTTAATCCACAGAGATCTGTCTGCCTCATCCTCTTGAGTGTTGGGATTGATGTAAACCACTACACCTGGTGTTTCTAGTTTCTTCAGGACCAGAGAGGTCTAATCCCACAGGCTTTCAGCTCCTACAGGACCAAGAAAAAAGGTCTTTGACTTCTAGGGAGATATACAGCATCCTATGACCATGACTCCAGCACACTGGCCTCAGAGGTCAGGGCAGGGCCTATGCTTTTGCTCTAATATGCCAAGTATCCTCTGAAAGACTGCTTCTTTGGTTCCAGTGGTCTCTAAAGTCAGTGTGGGTGGGTGGCTCTGACTTCTGAAATTCCGGGTGTTACTGCAGTATACAGAATCTATATTGATATGTTCCCAGAGGTTACTTTAGACCTGCAGCTCTAATCACAATTCCCAGATTGTAGAAGGACCTCATTAGGTCTGATGTTTCATGCTCTGCACTGAGAAGGTCCATAGAATCCAAGTTGTGACCAAGCATTTGACTCTATCTGTTTGCTTTGGTGCACAGTGTACACCCCAACATTTGATTCCACTGACACTTTGCCAAGACAGGATCTCCTTAACTACTCCGTTTGACAGTCAATACCAAGTTTCACCAGTCCACATAGGTGAATTTTATGGAGATATCCCTTTAGGAAGAGTGAAAGAAAACAAAATGTCCCATAAGTTCAGAAGAAGTCAAATCTGAATGATAACTCCACTCCCATAAGATCTGCAAAACATAGCAAAGACACACACACACAAACAAACACATGCACACACACACACAAACTACAGAACACATAAGCATAATAAAATTGATGTTTTAAAGTAAGTTTGAGGTGATCTGAATTCTGTTATAGAAACCTGGAACATGATAGGACATGAAGAAAAATTTTGATGGGTAAATACTAAACAGAACTAAGTAGAAGATATGTTATTACAGATTAAATATTTGAGTCAGTCTTCTGATGTTTGAATCCTTCCAGGGTAAACTACATTTTCACCATTAAAACCCTGAATAGACATTTCCCGGGACTGGAAGATTCCTCATTTAAAATGCCTTCATATTCAGCTTGGTATTGTTTTTGTTTTTTTCTGGATTTATCTAATAGGGTGTGATATAAAAGGAAAAATATGGGACTGAGAGATGGCTCAGTGGTTAAACATATTTGCTTCTCTTGCAGAGAACCCTAATGCAGTTCCCAGAACCTATGGCTGGTAGCTTACAGCTGCCTGTATCTTCAGCTCCAGGGGACTGAATGGTCTCTCTGGCCTCTCTGGGCACCTGTATTCCTCTCTCTCTCTCTCTCTCTCTCTCTCTCTCTCTCTCTCTCTCTCCTCTTCTCTCCATAGAAAGTAAAACAATTCTTTAAAGGAAAAAGTATTAGGAAATTTATAAGAATTCAGTCATTCAATCATTACATACCAAAATCAAGCCAAGCCAATTTTCCCCAAGATATAATATGCATACTATCTATACTTATTTTTCATTCATTTTTCCTAGCATGTGAGAAAACCAGATTAAGAGTAGCAGCTTTTATTTATGACGATTTTGGCTTCTCTTCTCTATAAGACAAATGATATTTTTAAATGACACATTGTTCAAGAGTCAACTTATCAGATATCTGGTAGATAGAAAGAGCAAGAAGGGTGATTTTTTTCATAGTTACAAAAGAGCATTTTTTGACTAACAAAAGGAAAACAGGTTTTCATGATTACTGTTCTTTTGTCTTTAATGAAGCACACAGTGCCATCTGTCTCTATTTCTGTGCCCAATGGTTAGATGCTGTCCTGCCCAGAATAGGTAATTTGTGGATCATAGCTGTGTTTCTGTGCAGTTTGCCATTTACTTAGTAATTAGCCTGTTTTTCTTTGTGATCTAACCTCAGGATAAAAAACTGTTTTCAAATATGCATCATTTAAATGTCTCTATTTTGGCTCTGTCATAGGATGATACAGCTCCTAATACCTGAAGGCATTGGTTTCACTCCCTCTGTCTGAGCTCTGTATTTCTAACACCAGGTATAATTATTGTTAAGATAAGCCACTAATGACTCTCTGACTTCAGAGCCCTTGGGATCAATTCAAATTCTCATAATTGACCCAAAGACTGTGATGAAAGCCGGTCCCATCTCATGAATAGAGAGGGCTTGATCCAATGCCAGAGTCATGGATGCTATTCTAGACCACTAACCTGTGAGATCTGCAAAACCCTGAATGACCACTGGTGTTCAGAAGCATCCAAATCATATCACCTGATACTGATTAAAAAATGAGAATATAATCTTTTTTAAAATAGAATTTTTGTGTCTGTATAATTTAACAATGTTTTAGAGATTTTTTTCTGAAACAAAGAAAGAAGATACTTAATCATTGGAAAGATGAAAGAATATTTACATGTTTTGTCTAGAAAGCTGGCTGTGGTGATACACATCTACAGCCTCTGCACTTGGAAAAGGGAGACGGAAGCATTTTGAGTTCAACTTCACCCCTCATTGCATAACAGTTGTGAGGCTACCTTGGGCTACAAGAAACTTTGCCGCTGCCACCACCACCACCACCACCACAACAACAACAACCACAACAAAATGTTATCTAACAATTTAAGAGAAACAGCTGTCAGATTGCCTGTAGGTCAGACTAGAACACTTGTGTATATAAGGCCTTGAGTTCAATTTTAGCATGGCCAAAATTGTGTGTGTGTGTGTGTGTGTGAGTGTGTGTAGGTGGATAAAAAGGCAGAGACAGAGACAGAGAGGGATAGATAGACATAAAAATAAAAATTTCTCAAATGATCTGAATTTTGAAAAAAATAGTTTAAAAATTTCTGCATTTTATGGTCAATGAGTAGATATAATGAGATAATAAAAATTTCCATTTATAAAATTTTCTAAGCATTCATAAAACCTTGAATTATTTCATAAGTGTGGGAAATATATAACTATGAGAGCAAAATCTATGAAAGAACTGAACAATTTAAAAATAATTTGGTAGTATGTACACAATGTGTTTATTTAAAGCTTGCTGTACACTGTTTTATAATAATTACTCTAATAATGCATACATCAAATTTATAAATATAAATATGACCTAAAGAAGCACATAAGAATTTATTTTAGTATTTTCCATCAAAGTATTCTTACACTTTTAAAATTTCATATATCAAGCATATTTCACACTGTGAATAAAATCTTGAAGATAATATCCTGAGACTTTACTGAAATATGCATATATACATTGAGTGGTTTGAAATTTTGATTACATTAAAAGTAAACAGTTATTACCTTATTAGTTCTAGAAGTGATAATTTATCAACCTGTACAACTTATGAGACCTTTTTCCTTAGGCTCTGTATTACTTTGAGGAAAATTCTATCTCATAATTTTAGTATATTTTTGTAAAGTATATTTTGTAAAAATATACTAAAAAGTGTGGAAAGCTTTTTAAATAAATAAAGACAGAGTGTTATGATTATAGGAAAAAATTAAACAACTGTTTTTAAAAAATATTTTCAAATGTTCAGTCACTGATCAAATTTAGTATTTGTCAAATAATGTTTAATCATTCAAATCAGAATTCAAATGAGATTCATGCATAGCCATAGCTGACAAGTCTTTCCAGTGTCATTAATTGTTTAAGTTTGTTCTTAATCTTTTTTTTTTTTTTTTTTTTTGCCTTGAATGTTTTCTTTGAGAAACTAGGTCTTGTAACTCTTAAAAGTTCTTGTGTGACTTGTTTAAATTTTGCTCAGGAAAATTCCGTCTTATTTAGTAGATTCTCTGAAATTTTTCTAGAAATGTTCTAGAGTGTTGAAAGATTCACATCAGTTTTAATTTTTCTTTCTAAAGTAAACCTCAAAAAACATTGACAAGTTGAAAGGCCATCCTGCATTCTATCTAACCATAAAGAAAAAAAAAATGCTAGATACCAGCAACAAAAGAAATGACATAAAGTATACACAATTATGGTGGCCAAACACCACACCAACAGATGATAATGGAGGAAGGAAGAAATCAAGAAATAAATTAAAAATGTACTAAAATACAATGAAAACAAAACATTTCATACCAAGATCTATGGTACGCAATGAAAGCAGTCATAAGAAGACAGTTTATAATACTTTTATAATACAGTTTATAATACTTATATTTAAAAAGACACTATATACTTAAGTTATAGAACATGAAATATAACTGGCACTCAAATGGAAGCTTCATATCTACTGACTGTCTTTGATAGTGCTCAGAGCTGCTATACATGCTTCTGGAAGAGGAAAGTAAACATCTATCCAACCCAGCTGTGAACACTGAGCTACAATGACTGACCTAGAAAGTCATGGCCACTAGTGTAATAGTTGTTGAACTGGCTAGTTTTGTGTCAACTTGACACAGCTGGAGTTATCACAGAGAAAGAAGCTTCAGTTGAGGAAATGCCTCCATGAGATCCAACTGTAAGGCATTTTCTCAATTAGTGATCAAGGGGGAAAGGCCCCTTGTGGGTGGGACCATCTCTGGGCTGGTAGTCTTGGGTTCTATAAGAGAGCAGGCTGAGCAAGCCAGAGGAAGCAAGCCAGTAAAGAACATCCCTCCATGGCTTCTGCATCAGCTCCTGCTTCCTGACCTGCTTGAGTTCCAGTACTGACTTCCTTGGTGATAAACAGCAGTATGGAAGTGTAAGCTGAATAAACCCTTTCCTCCCCAACTTATCCTTAAAAGGTAGAGGTGCAGAGAATAAAAGAGTTCAGAATGTTTAACACTAAATGGAATATATATTGTTCCCTGAAGTGGAAACATAAGGGATCTTTGGAAAGTCAGTTGTGCTATAAGGGTTTTATTGGGGCAAACAGGTGAAGGAATGTTTTGCAGAAGTGGACACAAGTGAAAGGCTAAGGCAGACTTGTGAAGTAACTCTTTTTTTTTTTATTATTATACCCTCCCTCTGCCCTACTCTCCTACCCACCCACTCCCACTTCTTGGCCCTGGACTTCACCTGTATTGGGGAATATAAAGTTTGCAATACTAAGGGGCCTCTCTTCCCAATGATGGCCCACTAGGCCAAACTTTGTCTCTGTAACTCCTTTCATGGGTATTTTGTTTCCTATTCAAAGGAGGACTGAAGTATCCACACACTAGTGTTCCCTCTTGATTTTCTTGTGTTTTGCAAATTGTATCTTGGGTATTCTAAGTTTCTGGGCTAATATCCACTTATCAGTAAGTGCATATCTAATAACTTCTTTTGTGATTGGGTTACCTCACTAAGGATGATATCCTCCAGATACATTCATTTGCCCAAGAATTTCATAAATTTATTATTTTTAATAGCTGAGTAGTACTCCATTGTGTAATGTACCGCATTTTCTGTATCCATTCCTCTGTTGAGGGACAACTGGGTTCTTCTTGATTCTGGCTATTATAAATAAGGCTACCATGAACATAGTGGAGCATGTGTCCTTATTACCACTTGGAACATCTTCTGAGTATATGCCGGGAGAAGTATTGCTGGATCTTCTGGTAGTACTATGTCCAATTTTCTGAGGAACCGCCAGACTGACTTCCAGAGTGGTTGTACAAGCTGGCAATCCCACCAGCAATGGAGTATTGTTCCTCTTTCTCCACATCCTCACCAGCATCTGTTGCCACCTGAATTTTTGATCTTAGCCATTCTGACTCATGTGAGGTGGAATCTCAAGGATTTGAATTTCCTTGATGATTAAGGATGTTGAACATTTTTTCAGGTGCTTCTCAGCCCTTCAGTATTTTCAGTTGAGAATTCTTTGTTTAGCTCTGTAGCCCATTTTTTAATGCGGTTATTTGAATTTCTGGAGTCCAGCTTCTTGAGTTCTTTGTATATATTGGATATTAGTACCCTATCAGATCTAGGATTGGTAAAAATCCTTTCCCAATCTGTTGGTGGCCTTTTTGTCTTATTGACAGTGTCTTTTGCCTTACAGAAGCTTTGCGATTTTATGAGTTCCCATCTGTCAATCCTTGATCTTATAGCACAAGCCATTGCTGTTCTGTTTAGGAATTTTTCCCCTGTGCCCATATCTTTGAGGGTTTTTCCCACTTTCTCCTCTATGAATTTCAGTGTCTCTGGTTTTATGTGGAGTTCTTTGATCCACTTAGACTTGAGCTTTGTACAAGGAGATAAGAATGGATCAATTCACATTCTCCTACATGATACCCATCAGTTGTGCCACCACCATTTGTTGAAAATGCTGTCTTTTTTCTACTGGGTGGTTTTAGCTCCCTTGTCAAAGATCAGGTGATCATAGGTGTGTGGATTCATTCCAGGCTCTTCAATTCTATTACATTGATCTACCTGTCTATTGCTGTATCAGTACCATGCAGTTTTTATCACAATTGCTCTGTAGTACAGTTTGAGGTCAGGCATGGTGATTCCCACATAGGTTCTTTTATTGTTGAGAATAATTTTTGCTATCCTAGGTTTTTTATTATTTCAGATGAATGTGCAAATTGCCCTTTCTAACTCAGTGAAGGATTGAGTTGGAATTTTGATGGGGATTGCATTGAGTCTGTTAATTGCTTTTGGTAAGATAGCCATTTTGACTATATTAATCTTGCCAATCCATGAGCCTGGGAGATCTTTCCGTCTTCTGAGATCTTCTTCAATTTCTTTCTTCAGAGACTTGAAGTTCTTATCATACAGTTCTTTCACTTCACACCAAGGTATTTTATATTATTGTGACTATTGTGAAGGGTGATGTTTCCCTGATCTCTTTCTCAGCCCATTTATCCTTTGTGTAGAGAAAGGCCATTGATTTGTATGAGTTAATTTTATATCCAGCTACTGCACTGAAGTTGTTTATCAGGTTTAGGAGTTCTCTGGTTAAATTTTAGGGTCACTTATATATACTATCATATCATCTGCAAATAGTGATAATTTTGACTTCTTCCTTTCCAATTTGTATCCCCTTTTGAAGGGCTGGATTCGTGGAAAGATATTGTGTGAATTTGGTATTATCATAGAATACCTTGGTTTCTCTATCTATGGTAATTGAGAGTTTTGCTGGGTATAATAGCCTGGGCTGGCATTTGTGTTCTCTTAGGGTCTGCATAACATCTGTCCAGGATCTTCTGGCTTTCATAGTCTCTGGTGAGAAGTCTGGTGTAATTCTTATAGGCCTGTATTTATATGTTACTTGACCCTTTTCCCTTACTGTTTTTAATATTCTATCTTTATTTAGTGCATTTGTTGTTCTGATTATTATGTGTCAGGAGGAGTTTCTTTTCTGGTCCAGTCTATTTGGAGTTCTGTAGGCACCTTGTATGTTCATGGGCATCTCTTTCTTTAGGTATGGGAAGTTTTATTCTATAATTTTGTTGTAGATATTTGCTGGCCCTTTAAGTTGAAAATCTTCATCTCATCTACTCCTATTATCTGTAGGTTTGGTCTTCTCATTGTGTCCTGGATTTCCTGGATGTTTTGAGTAAGGATCTTTTTGCATTTTGCATAATCTTTGATTGTTGTGCCCATGTTCTCTATGGAATCTTCTGCACCTGAGGTCCTCTTCCATCTCCTGTATTCTGTTGCTGATGCTCACATCTATGGTTCCTGACTTCTTTCCTAGGGTTTCTATCTCCAGAGTTGTCTCACTTTGAGTTTTCTTTATTGTTTCTACTTCCCTTTTAGGTCTTTGATGGTTTTGTTCAATTCTATCACCTGTTTGATTGTGTTTTACTTTAATTCTTTAAGGGATTTTTGTGTTTTCTCTTTACAGACTTCTACCCATTTAGCAGTGTTGTCATGTATTTTTTTTTAAGTGAGTTATTAATGCCCTTCTTAAAGTCATCTACCAGCATCATGAGATATTATTTTAAATCTGTGTCTTGCTTTTTGGGTGTGTTGGGGTATTCAGGACTGGCTGAGGTGGGAGTGCTGGATTCTGATGATGGTGAGTGGTCTTGGTTTCTGTTAGTAAGATTCTTAAGTTTGCTTTTCGCCATCTGGTAATCTCTGGTGTTAGTTGTTACAGTTGTCTCTGGCTGGAGCTTGTTCCTCCTGTGATTCTGTTAGCCTCTGTCAGCAGTCTTGGGAATACAGCTCTCTCTTGAATTTCAGTGGTCAGAGTACTGTCTGCAGGCAAGGTCTCCTCTTGCAGGGAAGGTGCACAGAGGTCTGGCATTCAGACCTGCCTCCTGACTAAAGATGAAGGCCTGACACAAGGCATCCCAGAAGATGTGTTGCCTCTGCAGTATGCATGCTCACCTGTGCAGACTGGTCTCTGAGGGACCTGAGACACAAGATGGCTCCCTCACCTGCTCTGGCAGTCAGATCCCACCCAGGCAGCCTCTTCTCCTCTGGCGGGGAAGGTGCCTGGATGTCTGGAGATCAAAACGGGGCCTGTCCCAGAAGCTGTGTTGCTTCTGTGAAGTAACTCTTAGCAGAAGTAGACACAGGTGAAGGAATGTTCTGATAAAGCAAGCACATGAAAGGACACATGACAAAGGGCTCTTTGCTAACAATATGCATGTATTTGCTCACCTAACATTTCATAATTTAGCTCTATTAGTTGGACTCTAAGAGAGAAATGCACCAAAAACTTTCTGGTGGTATACTGGTGGCTTCTTGTTGCTTCCTGGATTTAGGGTGATTGGCAGAGCAATATCTGCTGAGACAGACACATGTACTGAGGCAAGACATATGCTGAGGCAAGACCCATGGAGGGCATATGATGTTTGGGGAGAGCACAAATAAAAAGCTGTTGGATAGTGAAGGAGGGTGAGCTTGGCTTGCTTATAGAGCTAACTGTGCAGTGCTTGTTGGTCTTGGATCTTTGCTTATCTTTGCTTCGCTGAGAGAGGCACCACTGAGAAGAGAATATCTCTTGGCATTCCTCTTGGCCCTGGTCCCTCCTGCTGACTTGTGCTGAGGCTGAGGCCAGGCTGTGTCTGCTAGGAAGTGCCACCACTGCTGATTCATCTTTTGTTATCCCAAATCTACCGAACTGGATTGTTGGTGTATCCGTGAAATGTTTGTGAAGGGATCAAGCTGCTGCTGCTAACCTGTGAACTGAACTGCCAATTTCCAGACAACATAGATGGTAGTTGCTCCAAAGAACCATTTCTAAACAGGTCCACTTCCCCTGTATCCTCTCTTTTCCACTATCTCTGGTGAGTGGTGGGCTAGTAGGGAGGTCAAAGTGTTTAAGAATCACCATTAAAAATAGGTTTTGAAAAATATAAAGATACAGTTCCCCATTCTTCTAAGACATGGAGTCTCACCCACCCTCTCTGCAGAGCTCTTGGTAATTGTTTCTTGGTAATTGATTCTGGGAAAGGAATAGACAGTTTTCTCTAAGTGTGTATAACTTTTAAATAGACTCTGCTCCAGTGGAAGGCCACATATCCAAAAATATTTCAGCAGCAGAAATTGATCTTTATTGGCTGAAAATGATAATACAAAGATACCAAGTTAGGTTGTAGGGAAGTGGGGATGGATGTGGGAAGAATTGGGTAAGACAAGGTAAATATAATCAAAACAGGTTGGATAAAACTCTTAAAGACCTAATACATTAGAAAACTCTTAATACAAATATGATTTACATAAGAATTTTGTGTTTGGGTCTTCAAACTATAATTAATATGCATTCATTTATGACTTAGAACCTCATTTTTTGAACTTTATTGGTTATTTTATTTATTTACATTTCAAATGTTATCCCCCTTCCCAGTTTCCCCTCCACAATCCACCTGTCTTCTTCCCCCTTCCCCTAACTCTATGAGGGTGCCCCCCTACCCACACACTCACTCCCGCCTCAGCATCCTAGCATTCTCCTACTCTGGGTCATCAAGACTCCACAAGGCCAATGTACTCCCCTCCTATTAATGTCATATAAGACAATCCTCTGTTACATATCCAGCTGGAGCCATGGATCCCCTGCCACATGTGTTCTCTTTGGTGGTTTAGTCTCTAGGAGCTTTGGAGGTTTGATTGGTTGATATTGTTGTTCTTCCTATGGAGCCATGGGTCCCCCCAGTGTACTCTTTGGTTGGTGGTTTAGTCCCTGGGAACTTGGGGGAGGGTGTGGGTCTGGTTGGTTGATATATTGTTCTTCCTATGGGGTTGCAAACCCCTTCAGTTCCTTCAGTCCTTCCCCTAACTCCTCCATTGGGATTTCTGTGCTCAGTTCAATGTTTTTGGCTGTGTATATCTGCATCTGTATTGGTTAGAGCCTCTGGAAGATCCTCTCAGGGGACAGCTATATCAGGGTCCTGTCAGCAAGAGCTTCTTGGCTTCAGCAATAGTGTCTGGGTTTGGTGTCTGCATATGGGATAGATGTCTAGTTGGGGCAGTTTCTGGGTCACCTTTCCTTCAGTCTCTTCTCCACTCCTTTTGACAGGAGCAATTCTGGATTACTATTTTTGAGGTGTGTGGGTGGCCCCATCCCTCAACCAGGAGCCATGTCTACCCACTGGATATGGTCACTACAGAACTTCATTTATGAACATGCTTTCTTATAGAACCCAAGACTACCACCAGCCCAGGGATGGCACCACCCACAGTGGGCCTGCTCCCCTTGATCTCTAATTGAGAAAATGCCCTACAGTTGGATCTCATGGAGGCACTTTACCAATAGAAGCTCCTTTTTCTGTGATAATTCCAGCCTGTGTCAAGTTGACACACAAAACCAGCCAGTACAACATCAAACCACCATATTTCTGCTATCTCAATTCACAGAGATCCTCTGAAACAATCATCCAAATGAATCTTGCATCTTTAGAGTTGTTCTGATCAACTACTCTAGTTTTACAATATAAAGTAAACAATACACTCTACCCATCTGTCTGTGCATGTGTATGTGTAAGGACAAATATCAATTGAAAGTGTAAATATTATTACATATAATAGAAAGTATAGAAAGCATATGCAATTGAGGGCAGTATATACCTTAGATAGGGATTTCAAATATATCTCTCTAGATGATATGTTGAAATTCTAATTATCAGTACTTGTGAATATGATATAACTTAGCAGTAGGGTCTTCAGAAATGTAATAAAGCTAAGATGAATTCATTACTCATATACAGTATAACTAGAAAATGATGATAAAAAAGAAGAGAGATTCATAATACCGCATGAGCAGATATGCAGAGATTGTCATGCTGAGGTTACAAGCCAAACTATGATATCCTTGTCTACCAATTATCAGTAAAAGTCAAGGAAGAAGTATTTTCTTAGTAATCCCTGAGAGAACAGGGTCCTGCAGATACCTTGACTTCTAGCTTCCATTCTTTGAGATAACAATCTATGTTTCTTTAAAAGATCATATAGCCTATTACTACAAAATCCCTAGAAAACTAACAAATGCAGCTCTCAAATATCTAAAAAAGAATGCTAATAGATACTCTTGTTATGAAGTCTGACAACCTGAATTTGATCCCCAGAGTCCAGATGGTAAAAGAAGAGAAATTACTCACATGAATTGTCCCTGACCTTAATGTTTGCACTGTGACATATATGGCTACACACATAAAAAGTAACAAAGGAATGAATGTAATTAAAGCTTAAATTTTAAAACACAGAGCACAGTGTGGTTTGTCTTAATTTTTTTTTAACTCAGGAAATGAGGAACACACACACACAAATATACAAACACACAAACATGCATGCAAATACACATACACTCACATGCACATGAACACACACACACAGAGGCACACACACCATGTTAAAGAAGCATAGCTGTTTCTTTGCTGTCTTTTAGATTTTTATATAACAAATACAGTGCTTAATTTATTTTAAGGTAGTGATACATTATAGAACAAAAATATACTTTAATTTCCACACATCAAACCTCCCTCCCACTGTCTAGTACAAGCAACCTTTATTGCACCTCATCCCATCATGGGCTAACACAGCAAGAATATCTTTGCCACCTGAAGCCTCTTGATTTGGGACCTTACAGTTTCCAGAATTGTAAGAAATAAACCTCTATTTATGAATTACTCACTCTGTAGTATTCTGTTGTAACAATGCATCAACTAAGAAAACCATGAAGCACTAAAGTAGATTTTCCTGTAAAAGAATAAAGGATTCTACAAAATTGCACATTGTTACTGCTAAATTTCAAAGATACCGTCATGCATAAAAGTGTGCATTTCTCTGGACAGAATGAGGTAATATTAATCTGGAGAATGGTCATTTGAAAGAATGCAGATGACATAGAGCTGCAGATTTATGCTGATGTGTAACAGTTTGCAGCTTTTAAAATGCTTTCACATTTTATTGTATTGAGTTCGTAAAAATAATTCTGTACAGCCATAAATGTGGCAATTCTCACTTTATTATGTGGGAATTGAGGTCTCCAAAAAAAATCACACGGATTAGAAGGTCTTCTAACTAGTAGGTAGCAGGACATCTTCACATATAGGTCTTCTAGTTTTGACTACAGGGCTCTAAACTTTTACATGCATGGATGCCCTGTTTTATTACAGAGAGCTGAAAGTGAAGCCACAGCATTGTACACTCATTAAAAACATCATTGGTAGACTTAACCATTACATTCAGAAAAGAAGTGGAATATTATTTTACTTAGGTAGAAACTTTATGTAGCAGGAGAAACAGTGCTTTTGAAATGTTCTAATACAAATTAGAAGAAACATGATCAAAACTTATTAAATACATCATGTGAGCTACACCATATATTACAATCCTAGCATAACATACTATATTTGAATACTTTTTCTAGACTCATTCTGTATTAGAACAAAGCTTCTATGTGACACACTATCTTCTCACTCTAAGTCTTTACCTTTCCTATCTCTGGAGTACTACACAC
>CACVCL010031431.1:22500-31086 GCA_902729485.2 Mus minutoides
CAAAAAAAAAAAAAGCCATTTTTATTAGGTAATTGAAGATCTGGTCCTCAGGGATAAATTGGGATTGAGGGGAGCCCCTGGTTCCTTTATCTTCCTTTTACTGGTTGTTCCATCAATATGAAGGCAAGTCAAAGCCTTTTTTTTTTTTAATTTTTTGTATTGTGACTTTATTAGGAAGAGTAAAGAAAACTTTTCTTTTGTCTTGACCCTCCTCTTTGTAAACTGGGCACTGATTAGAGTTTGTTTTAATATCCAGCATAAACAAACTGAGGGAATCCATGTTAAAACTTTGTATTGGAGTTACTGGTTGAGGAATTTTTAAGCAGAGTGCTTTCTATCCATAGATGAACACCCCATTAGCTGTCTTTTCTAGAGACATCTTTAGATGCTGAGATTATGAATAATAGCTTCTGTTGGAAATACTCTGTCCTTATCTGTCCCTAAGATCACAATGTCTTTATTACAGACTATTTTGTCATCTTTTTTTCCTGTCACAGAATCAGAGAAATGGCATGACTCAGGACAAGATGCTTTTGAGGACGCTTTTGGACAAACATGCTTGAATCTTGAGTGGGAAGGCAAAATATTGTCTCTAGAGCCAGCTTCTTAGGGATCTTGCATAGCATGGGACAATTTACCAACATAACATATACACAAAACCATGAGTTCATTTTGTGTTAGCCAACTACTCCTACATATGGGGCCTACCTTAGAGTGCGGTTGAGATATCCAGTGGCACTCCAGTGGAGAAAACAGATTTATTCTTGTCCTCAGATACATATTACAAATATCTTCTTGGTTAAGAGTGGGACCCTGTGCACAGAGCAACCAATAGCTTGGCAGTAGCCTGTGTTTCTTAGGATCCATGGATGCTTTTGGCTAATAACAAGAAACAACCTATTCCTGATACTAGAGGTTTTACTTGCCAAGATACTTAGCTAGGGCATTGTCTCCTGAATTATATGCTGTCTCTATTTGAATTCCTTTTATACATGTGCATATTTTGTGAAGTGTCTACAGTTGTAGGCTTCTGTTAGGCTTCCCAGAGGCCTTTAGTGTTAGTTGTCCCTTCCCATAGACTTCACTCTGCTTTTCCAGCCTCCTCCAGTTTAATCCTCCCATTCTAATATCTCCATTCACTCTTCATAACACTATAGGTTTCTTTTTACCTTGTTTTGTTACCATACATTTGCTCAGTTAGTCATTTTTAAAACTATTTATTCATTTATATTTTTGAAGGAAATGGAGATGCAGTTGTGTCTGTGCGGAGACGAAAAGACATCTTGCTGGAGTTTGTCTTATTTTCTATCATGTAAGTTTCAGGGATCAAGTTCAGGTCATCAGCATTGGCTAAAGATTTATCCATATCTAGGCTTCATTGGGTCTGAGTAAAAGATTCCTGAAACTGTTTTAATATTATTATTATTATTATTTTATTAATATTATTTTTTAAATTACTGTTTTTGAGAATTTCACACATGAGTATAGTATTCACATCATTTATATCTTTCTCTTCCCCTTTCTATCCCTCTTGTGCTTCTTATTCTGTCTCAAATTCATGATCCACTCCTTAAATATTATTGCCATAACTGTAGTTTTAAATTATTAATATTTAAAAAAATTATGTATGAGGGTCTGACCTGCAAACATGTCTGTGTACCACTTGTTTTTCTGGTATCTATAGAGGCCAGAAGAAGGCATCAGATCCCTTGGAATTACATTTACAGACAGTTATAAACCACTGTGTGGGTTCTGGGACTTGAACCCTTGATCTCTGGAACAGCATTTAATGCTATTAACTGCCGAGTCATCTCTATAGCCCCTCACACAAGTTTTTAAAATCCCATGTGGCCATTTGTAATTATGCAAGTGTTTTAAAATGCTTCTCAACTTTTTATTGCTAAAATGTTGAGTTAGTTTTACTCTTGAATATTACTTTTTTTTCCAGTCTTCCAATCATAGGGTATAAAGAAATGATGCAATATTTAAGTTTTTAGAAAACAAAATCAACCATGCTTATCATCTAAGGCATTTAGTTTTAAACATCAGACTCTAGTCTGGTCAATTTATACAAAAAGGAAAAAAAATATTAAATGCTTCTAAGTATTTCAGAGAAACTTTAAATGGGTTGGAAAGACAACATATTGAGAAATCATTTCCAGGGTCCAGTGCTCATGCCAACAATAGGAGCCCAAAGCAGCCAACTTGTCACACAGAAAAGTAAGAAAAAATAGCATATTTATGAGATCAAAACCATCAAACCATATATGCAATTTTTCTTAGGATTTCAACTTGGACGAACATTTTGGTATTAACAATACCAATGAAACCGAAGCTCTCTGAAACACAGAAATTGTATTGATATGTAGAAGAGTTTTCCATAGGTTGAGCTGACTGAAGGAACCGAAGTTGCACTTCTGAGCAATAGATACAGAAGAATTAGAAATTGTGGGTTCCACAAACTGCTTCCAGTTTGTGTGGGAGAAATTCATGCTGGGAATTCCATATATACAGAAAACTATTCAAAATGCTATTTGTAGTCATGAAAATAATGAATTTATAAAAAGATGCTATAGAGTAAAATGTGAAATTACAACAGCTACTAATCATATATTTAAATAAAATAAAAAACAGATCACAATCATAAGCCAAAATATAAACCTGAAAACAAGTAACATACGTAACAGGTTCTCACTACCCTAGAAAATATGACTTGATTATTAAGGAAAATTGTGTTTATATTTTAAGTAAACTTTGATAGGATACATAATACTCTCATGTTTGTTGTAAAAATTGTTTCTGAGGCTAACACTTTCTAATTAGCTGGCTCTACTAGAAAAAAGTCCACATGTAATGTATTACAATAGGAAAATCATGATGATGTGAATAGCAAGATGTTTATTGGAAACAATAAGTGATGTCATATGGATACAGGTCACATGGTTAAATCCAGATGCAGTCTTTAACTTTGTATTACATGTAGGACATTTCAAGTCCTATTTTGTATTCACTTGAGTTCACATTTCATAAGCAAGTACACAGTAAAATAATAATATGATGAACTTGAATGTCGACATAATCGTTATCTTAGAAATTGGAAGATAATGAAAGATCACTTTTGAGGATTTCCGTAAATTGAATTGAGAGGCAAACTCGTCTCAGCCATGGGAGATGGTGATCATTTCAGGTAATACCTTGGAGGCAAGAGTGGAAGCGCTTGTACTCGAGGAACAATTATGGCTGAGATATGCCAGCGTCCTAATGGATGCCTTCTATACAGCCAATGGCAGCAGCTCTGTGAATGAAGGAGGCAAGTGTGCAAGTACTTACGTTTCTAAAGCATCACTTAATAAATTATAAGAAGACTAAAAGGCGGTCGAGCGACTGAATGGAGGAGCTTGGTCTTATTCCCCTGATGGCCCTAAAAAGACTGGGAGGCAAGGAGGCTGGATATAGATTACGAATGAAATATTTACAAAACAAACCCCACAGGCAATAATAATTGAATATTTTATGGTTTGACTTATTCAACTTTTATGATTTAATTTTGTTCTTTATTGAGTTTAATTATCTTATCCCTAGGGTCACATGCCTTGAAAACTTTGAAAAAAAAGTTATTTTGATTACCAGGCAGAATTTCCCAGCTCTCTTTAAACTGAAATAAGTATTTTCTTGAATATTTTTCTCAGAGGGTTTCTGTCCAGCATTTCAAAGATGCCTTCAGTTTTGTTAGTAAAAGAGTCCTGAATACTTTAGCAAATACAGTGCCTTTAAAAATAAACACTTAAAATTTTTTATGCTTTGTCAATGCTATTTATTATCAAATATGAAAATATCAACATATGGGAAACACAATTATTATTTTTAATATTTTTTAACTTACAAGACCACTGCCAACATCATTCTAATTAGAGAGAAACTCAAAGCATTTTCACAAAAATCAAGAATTATCCAGGTATGCTCATTCTCTACATTTATGTTCAAGACAGTGCTTGAAGTCCTAGCTAAAGCAACAAGACTAGTGGAAATCAGGAAGATACAATGAGAAAAAGATGTCAGAGTAACCCTATTTGTAGATGACATAATTTTATATATAAAAGACCCTAAAGATTCCATCAGAAAACTTCTACAACTGATAAATACATTCAGCAAAATGGCAGGGTACAAATTAATATACAAAATTAGTAACTTCATATATAAAAGTGGCAAACATCCTGAGAAAAAAGGGAAGTAGTAACAGTCACAGTAGCTTCAAAAAGAAATACTTTGTAATAAATCTCAATAAGGATGGGAAGACTCGTATAATAAAAACTTCAAGATACTGAAGAAAAAAGTAGAAGATGCCACAAGATTTAAAGACCCCCCCCCCCGTGCTCATAGATTTGTTTAGTGTGTACAATTAAGTTAAAATACTCATTGTTTAAGAAGTTTATGCATATTCAACAAAATCCACATCAAAATTTAAGCCTAATTCTTTATTGAAATTTAATAGACAGTCTTAAGCTTCATGGAGAAACACAAAAACTCAGAATTGGTAAAATAATCTTGAGTAATAGAAAGCCTCCTGCACATGCTGCTCTTCCTGATCCTGTTATGCTACAGAGCTAGAGTGATTAAAACATATGCAACTGGCATTAAAAATAGATCAACAGAACAGAATGGGGGGCAGGGCATAATTCTATTAATCTACAGACACCTGACTTTTTTATTGTTATTTTTAAAATTCTATTCTTTAATCATTTTTTTTACAGTCCAGACTTTATACACCTCCTGATCTACCTTACAACTGTTCCACATCCCATCCTTCTCCCCATCTCCAAGAGGATGTTCTCACCCCACCCCCATGCCACCAGACCTCCTCACTCCCTGGGGCCCCAAGTTAGGTGCATTTTCTCTGACTGAGTCCAGACCCAGCAGTCCTCTGCTGTATATGTATTGGGGGGCTCATATCAGCTGGTGTATGCTTCCTGGTTGGTGGCTCAGTGTCTGAGAGATCCCAGTGTCTGAGAGGGTCCAGGTTTCCCTTTAAAAATAGGATGGTAAGACCCTATTTATGAAGACACCAGATTATTTAGCAATAGAACATGGAAAAAATCAAGCTGGTACCAAAGAATCATCCTGATAGTTTTCATACGATCTGTTCCATGGACACTGCCAATAAGGCTAAGAACCTGTGGCTAGATAGGCCATGGTGGGAGAGGGAGAGGGAGAGGGGGAGAGGGGGAAGAGGAAAAGGGGGAGAGGGCAAGGGAGACACAGAGACAGAAAATGAGACACAGAGAGACAGAGGGAGACACAGAGAGATAAACAGAGAGAGACAGAGAGAGAGACAGAAAGAAGCATGAAGGTGGTGGGTAGTGGAAGGATGTGAGAGGAATTGTTGCATATGCATGTGGAAGGCAGAAAGAGGGCAACTTCTTGTCCAATTCCTCAGGAACCAAATAACCTTGTTATTTTTTTTTTCAGAATATTTTTTATTAGACATTTTCTTTAGTTATATTTCAAATGTTATCCCCTTTCCTAGTTTACCCTCCAAAAAAAAAAACCCCTACCCCATCCCCATCCCCCTGCTCACCAACCCATACACTCCTGCTTCCCTGTCTTAGGATTCCCCTCCATGGGGGCATCAAGCCTTCTCAGGACCAAGGGCCTCCCCCTACATTGATGTCCAACAAGGTCATCCTCTGCTACAAATGCAGCTGGAGCCATGGGTCCCTCATGTGGACTCTTTGGTTGGTGGTTTAGTCCCTGGAAGGTCTGGGGGTACTGGTTGGTTCATATTGTTGTTCCTCCTATAGGGCTTCAAGCTCTATCAGCTCCTTTGGTCCTTTCTCTATCTCCTCCATTGGGGATCCTATGCTCAGCCCAATGGCTGACTGAGAGCATCCACCTCTGAATATGTCAGGCACTGGCAGAGCCTCTTGGGAGACAGCCATGTCAGGCTCCTCTCAATAAGCACTTGTTATCATCCACAATAATGTCTGGATTTGTGACTGTATATGGAATGGATCCCCAGCTGGGGCAGTTTATGGATGACCTTCCCTTTCAGTCTCTGCTCCACACTTTGTCTCTGTATCTCCTCCCACGGGTATTTTGTTCCCCCTTTTAAGAAGGATCGAAGTATCCATTCTTTGGTCTTCCTTCTTCTTGAGCTTTATTTGGTCTATGAATTGTATCTTGGGTATTCCAAGCTTCTGGGCTAATATCCACTTACCAGTGAGTGTATACCATGTGTTTTCTTTTGTGATTGTGCTTCCTCACTCAGGATGATATTTTCTAGTTCCATCTATTTGCCTAAGAATTTCAAGAATTTCATTCATTGTTTCTATATACCACATTGTTTTCATTCATTGTTTCTATATACCACATTTTCTGTATCCATTCCTCTGTTGAGGGACATCTGGGTTCTTTCCAGCTTCTGGCTATTATAAATAAGGCTGCTATGAACATAGTGGAGCATGTGTCCTTGTTATATGTTGGAGCATCTTTTGGAGATATGCCCAGGAGTGGTATAGCTGGGTCCTCAGGTAGTACTATGTCCAATTTTCTGAGGAACCACCAAACTGATTTCCTGTGTGGTTGTACCTGCTTGCAATCCCACCAACAATGGAGGAATGTTCCTTTTTCTCCACATCCTCGCCATCATCTGCTGTCACCTGAGTTTTTGATCTTAGCCATTCTGGCTGGTATGAGGTGGAATCTCAGGGTTGCTTTGATTTGCATTTCCCTGATGACTAAGGATGTTGAGCATTTCTTTAGGTGCTTCTCAGCCATTCCATATTCCTCTGTTGAGAACTCTCTGTTTTGCTCTGTACCCCATTTTTTAATGGGGATTTTTGGTTCTCTGGAGTCTCACTTCTTGAGTTCTTTGTATATATTGGATATTAGCCCTCTATCAGATGTACAGTTGGTAAAGATCTTTTCCCTATCTGCTGTTATTGTTTTGTCTTATTGACAGTGTCCTTTGCCTTACAGAAGCTTTGCAATTTTATGAGGTCCCATTTGTCAATTCTTGATCTTAGAGCATAAGCCATTGGTATTCTTTTCAGGAAAATTTCCCCTATGCTCATGTCCTCAAGGTCCTTCCCCATTTTCTTTTCTATTACTTTTAGTGTATCTGGTTTTATCTGGAGGTCCTTGATGCCCTTGGACTTGAGATTTGTACAAGGAGATAAGAATGTATCAATTTGCATTCTTCTACATGATAACCACCAGTTGAGCCAGCACCATTTGTTGAAAATGCTGTCTTTTTTCCACTGGATGGCTTTAGCTATTTTGTCAAATATCAAGTGACCGTAGGTATGTTGGTTCATTTCTGGGTCTTTAGTTCTATTCCATTGATCTACCTGTCTGTCACTATACCAATATAATGCAGGTTTTTTTTTTTTTCTTTTAATCACTATTGCTCTGTAGTACAGCTTGAGGTCAGGGATAGTGAATCCCCCAGAAGTTTTTTTATTGTTGAAAATAATTTTCTCTATCCTGGGTTTTTTGTTATTCCAGATGAATTTGAGAATTGCTCTTTATAATTCTGTGAAGAATTAAGTTGGAATTTTGATGGGATTGCATTGAATCTGTATATTGCTTTTGGCAAGATGGCCATTTTTACTATATTAATCCTGCCAATCCAAGAGCATGGGAGATCTTTCCATCTTCTGAAGTCTTCTTTGATTTTTTTCTTCAGAGACTTGAAGTTCTTATCATACAGATCTTTCACTTGTTTGGTTAGAGTCACACCAAGATACTTTATATTGTTTGTGAGTATTGTGAAGGGTGTTGTTTCCCTAATGTCTTTCTCAGCCTGTTTATCCTTTGAATATAGGAAGGTTACTGATTTGTTTGAGTTAATTTTATATCAAGTCACTTTGTTGGAGTTGTTTATTAGCTTTAGAAGTTCTCTGGTGGAGTTTTTGGGGTCACTTAAGTATACTATTATATCATCTGCAAATAGTGATAGTTTGATTTCTTACTTTCCAATTTGTATCCCTTTGACCTCCCCTTGCTGTCTAATTGCTCTAGCTAGAACTTCCAGTATTATATTTAATAGATAGGGAGAGAGAAGGGGCAGCCTTGTCTAGTGCCTGATATTAGTGGAATTGTTTCAAGTTTCTTTTCATTTAACCTTGTTTTATGAAACAGGGTCTTCTTGTTCTTCTTGTTCTTGTTCTTGTTCTTGTTCTTGTTCTTGTTCTTGTTCTTGTTCTTGTTCTTCTTCTTCTTCTTCTTCTTCTTCTTCTTCTTCTTCTTCTTCTTCTTCTTCTTCTTCTTCTTCTTCTTCTCCTTCTCCTTCTCCTTCCCCTTCCCCTCCTCCTCCTCCTCCTCCTCCTCCTCCTCCTCCTCCTCCTTCTCCTTCTCCTTCTTCTATTTGGAAAAATGTTTTCCAATGTACTCTTATCCTTCCTCATGTTCCATCCATGAATATCTTTTAATTAAAAAGAAAGAGGCTGGGCAGTGGTGGTACACACGTTTAATACCAGCACCTGGGAGGGAGAGGCAGGCAGATTTCTGAGTTTGAGGCCAGCCTGGTCTACAGAGTGAGTTCCAGGACAGCCAGGGCTAAGCAGAGAAACCCTGTCTCAAAAAAAA
>CACVCL010031432.1:0-31051 GCA_902729485.2 Mus minutoides
TGCAGCTAGAGACACGAGCCCGGGGGGTACTAGTTAGTTCATGGTTATTCTTCCACCTATAGGGTTGAAGACCCCTTTAGCTCCTTGGGTACTTTCTCTAGCTCCTTCTTCCTTGGGAACCCTGTGTTCCATCTAAAAGCTGACCGTGAGCTTCCGCCTCCATGTTTGCCAGGGATTGGTATGTTTTCCCCCGAGACCCAGTCTGGCTTTCAACTCTTTATCTGCCTGCCTCGACCTACCAGGGTGTCATGATTTTAACGTAGCACCTGTCCCAGTTCATTATCCTAATTACTTACAACCCCACCTTCTTCAGTTTCTGCTCAAAATGGCATCCTGGGACTGACAGCATGATGTTTATGTAAGAGTTGTCAGAAGCTCAGCCTTGCAATTCCATCTCGAGTCCTGCATCCGCATCTGCACTTCTTAATAAGATTCAGCTGTCTATGCACCTTACAGTTTACATTGCACCTCTTTTCATAGACCTTAAGCTTTCAGCCCAGCACCTAGTCATTCTTAATGGAAATTTATACACTGAATTAAGCTGAGTTCCTGGAGACTGCAGATGGAGAACCTGTTGGAAATGGAAAAAGGAGTATCAAGCAAGGCTTTGAACTAGAGTTCAACTTCTCCAGTGAGTACAGAAATGAAGAAAAATCTTCTGCCTTGCTGTACATGCCGAAAGAGGAGAGAACAAAGTGATGGAGGACTGGAGCAGAGGGCTCTGAGAAGGAATGAGAACCAGCCATCTAGACTCGGCATATACATCATAGGGCTTATCCCAAAGCAGTTCAATATGCCAAGTGCTTAAGCAAGTGGCTCTTCACATCCTATACTGGAGAACAGTGTGTGAGACAACCAGAGAGGCACAGAGGGAAGGGCAGGCAATTCTTATTCTGTCTGGAGGCATGGTGGGTTATCATGAAGTTTTACTTAGAGAATCATTCCCAGGGCCTTAAACTGAAAAAAAGGGGGATGGGGATTAAGTAGAAGCAGCTTCCTGTCCTTCTTCTCAGACTTTAGATCCACAAAGAAACGGGGTAGTCAGATGTCATCGTAATCCCTGCTTTGTGGGGAAGGATGTCAATGCTAACTCATGGATGAGTTGATGACTTTGAAGTATTTCAAAGATATATTTAAAACTATTCATTTTTAGATTGTACCAACTATCTATCTATCTATCTATCTATCTATCTATCTATCTATCTATCTATCTATTATCTATCTACCTACCTATCCATCTATACTGGCTGATTTTGTGTGTCAACTTGACATAAGCTGGAGTTATCACAGAGAAAGGAGTTTCAGTTGAGGAAATGCCTCCATGACATCCAGCTGTAAGGTATTTTCTCAATTAGTGATCAAGGGTGGCAGGGCCCACTGTGGGTGGTGCCATCCCTGGCATGGTAGTCGTGGGTTCTTTAAGGAAGCAAGTCAGAGGAATCAAGCTAGTAAGAAACATCCCTCCATGGCCTCTGCATCAGCTCCTGCTTGAGTTCCAGTCCTGACTTCCTTTGGTGATGGACAGCAATGTGGGAAGTGTAAGCTGAATAAACCCTTTCCTCCTCAATTTGCTTCTTGGTCATGATGTTTTGTACAGGAATAAAAACCCTTACTAAGATATATATATATATATCTTGAGACAAGGTCTTCTGTAGCTGAGGCTGGCCCTCCAGTTTATTATTCTTTCGCTCAGCCTCCAGAGAGCTAGAACCACAGGAATGTGCACACTATAATCCAACTACTTCTTCTTTTTTCTTCTTTTTAATAATATCCTTGTGTTTTAACTTAGCTTTGAAAAGATAGAATTATCTTTTACCCTTGCATAAAATCTAGCTAAAATTTTTAACGAACTCTTCATAATCTACCTCACATAAATTGCCCTCCACGTTTGTGAGAATCTCTTTGTCTTGTTGCCTTGCATTTGAAACAATCTTGTCACTGGGGCCTTGACATAACCATTGAGCTTTGGGGTGCTGTATAACTGGCCTTGAGTTCTTGATCCATCCCTTGGTAGTCACATGGCTTTGAGTTATTAAACGTCGCTTTTTCTATAATATGGTTGTTACTATGGGATCTTCCTTATAGAGTTTTAGATTTTACGGAAGTAATATACTTCTGTGTGTAAATCAAATGGATACTAATGTGTAGGCAAGCACACATGGAAGAACCAGACTGTGTAGTTAAACATGTTACTACTTACAAGTCTTCCTGCCCACAGTGTAAATTTATTACCTATGATTCAGTTCCATTTTTGGACAAACAAGGATCATGGCAGTGTCTATAGAATTTTGTGAGCCCAGTAGGTGGGCAACTTCCTGCATAGAGAGCGTAGCAAGTGCACAGCAACTGCTCAATGGTTGTTTATCCCCGTCTTTAGTGTCATCAATCCATTGCCATTGATCCTTTGCGAATTTGCTTAGAACACCATGACAGCACCAGCTAGGATGTAGTGGTTACAAGTCACAGGAAAACCAACCAGTAGCTCACACTATAATACATCTGCTACTTCTTTAATTAGCTAGCTTGGAGTAAGAAGACCCAACATTGAACAGTTCAGTAACATCATCGGCTATCCCAAGGTTTTGAGCTTTTCCTCTTAGCCATTCTGAGTGTGTTAGT
This sequence comes from Mus minutoides, assembly GCA_902729485.2. Taxonomy (NCBI): domain Eukaryota; kingdom Metazoa; phylum Chordata; class Mammalia; order Rodentia; family Muridae; genus Mus; species Mus minutoides. The sequence goes on from CACVCL010031432.1 coordinate 2,620, forward strand.
GAGAGCTCTCCTCACAGAGCCAAGATGGCTGCTGAAGCTCTTAAAGACAGATCTTTACACAGTGGGATTCACAGTTCAGTTAGTTCAGTAAGCAGTATGAGATAGGGAAGGAAGTAGTAAGGAGAATTTCTCCTTGTATATCTTTATCTTTAAACAACAACAACAACAACCCCTTTCTTCCTGAAGCACAAGGCAGGCTTCCTTTAGAGATCTGCAACAATTGGTCTTTACTTTGTTGGAGCTGGTGCTCATCACCACGAAAGCCACATCAATCAAAGCAACAGGTCTTGGAGAGACAGATACTGGTGCCCACTACACATTCCCCATCTTACTTTCCTGCGCTGTTTCAATGCAAACAGTTTCGTAGAGTCTTCTTTCTTGTATTAATGATCTAACCTCCTGCATAAGCTACTGAGCCTTCTCTATAGTGGGGCCAGTCCATTTTCTCATTCCATCTCCGAGACCCTACTCTGTAAGTCTACACTTCTAGATTCTTCTATCGGACATTAATCACTCCAGCGTGTCATCGGCTTTCCTGTTGCTACCGCCAGAATGGATCTAATCCCCTTCTATGAAATTTGTGGGTTGAAATGGAATTTTCCATGTGATAGTACAAAGTCCCCTGATCAAAGAGACAGGCTGACTCAGAAGACAGGTAGAAGTAAACTCCTGCTCCTTTCTTCCTCTTGCGCCCCATAAAGAAATCCAAATGAAGGAAGCAGTCAGTGTTCAAAGTTCCTTCTTAGAGCCAGAGATTGAAGAGCCTCCAAACTCTAGAACTGTCAAAATTTTGACCTTAGACTTCCCATCCTCTGTGACCAACAGAGATAATTTTCCCATAAGTTCCCTGGGCAGCAATACCTTGTTGCAGTAGCTGCAAGTGGCTAGAGTCATCGCTCTCCTTCCCCATGATTTATTGCAAGCAATGCAATTCTCTTTTCTCCATCTCTCAGACTTCACACACCCTTGTCTGTGCTACCTTTCTTCATGGTTCAAATCCAGTGTCTTCTACTGGCCCTCCATAACAGAAATACCTCTCAGTCCTTCATGTTCCAGATGCTGTTTGTAGGATTCAAATGTTCTTGGGTATTTTAGTTATAGAAAGGCCTGCATTTTGAGAGGAAACTTGTACAGTCCACCTCCAGTAAGAAGACAGGGCACCGAGTGGAGGGATGGGGTTGGTTGCCATCCCACAGTCACAAAGTCTGAACCAGAATTGTTCCTGTCTAGAAGAACTGCAGGTACAAAAAATGGAGAAGAGACCGAGGGAAAGGAGGTTCAGTGACCAGCTCAAATTAGGATCCAGTTCAAGGGAAGGCTCCAAGGCCTGGCACTATTACTGATGCTATGGTGTGCTTACAGACAGGAGCCTAGCATGGCTGTCCTCTGAGAGGCCCAACAAGCAGCTGACAGAGACAGATACAGATACTTAGACCCAACCAATAGACAGAAGCCAGGGACCCCTGTGGTTGAATTAGGGAAAAGCTGGAAAAAGGTGAGGAAGAGGGTGACCCCATAGGAAGACCAGCAGGCTCAACTAACCTGGACCCCTGAGATTTCTCAGACTCTGAGACACCAACCAGACAGCATACACTAACTGCTCCAAGGTCTATGACATATATACAGTAGAGGACTGCCTGGTCTGGCCTCACTGGGAGAAGATATCCCTAACCCTCAATAGACTTGAGGCCCCAGGGAGTGGGGAGGCCTGGTGGGGTGGGAATGGAGTGGGGACATCTTCTTGGAGTCCTGGTAAGAGTACTGGAGTGAGGAACTGTTGAATGCAGACTGAGGGGGGTGGGGGGAGGAACGACGGGACTGTAAAAAAAAGATTAAAGATAATTTTTAAAAATATGCTTAGCTACATAATGAAGTTGTGAAATTATAAAACAATGTCTTGAAACACCACTTACATATTCTTTTTCAATTTTAAATAAAATTGTGTAAAATTACACATAAAAAGAAAGACCCACGTTTCTATGTCTTTCTTTTTTCTAATTAGATATTTTTTTAATTTACATTTCAAATGCTATCCCGAAAGTTCCCTCTACCTTCCCCCTGCCCTGCTCCCCTACCCACCCACTCTCACTTCTTGGCCCTGGCGTTCCCCTGTATTGGGGCATATAAAGTTTGCAATACCAGAGGGCCTCTCTTCCCAATGATGGCCATCTAGGCCATCTTCTGCTACATATGCAGCTACAGACATGAGCTCTAGGGGTTATGGTTAGTTCATATTGTTGTTCCTCTTATAGGGTTGCAGACCCCTTCAGCTCCTTGGGTACTTTCTCAAGCTTCTTCATTGGGGGCCCTGTGTTCCCTCATATAGATCACTGTGAGCATCTATTTCTGTATTTGCCAGGAACTGGTATGGTCTCATATGAGACAATTATATCAGGGTCCCTTCAGCAAACTCTTGCTGTCCTATGCAACAGTGTCTGGGTTTGGTGACTGACTATGAGATGGATCCCTGGGTGGGGTAGTCTCTGGATAGTCCATCCTTTCATCTTAGCTTCAAACTTTGTCTCTGTAACTCCTTTCATGGGTATTTTGTTCCCTATTCTAAGGAGGAATGAAGTATCCACATGCTGGTCTTCCTTTTTCTTGATTTTCTTGTGTTTGGCAAATTGTATCTTGGGTATTCTAAGATTCTGTGCTAATATCCACTTATCAGTGAGTGCATAACTAGTGACTTCTTTTGTGATTGGGTTACCTCACTAAGGATGATATCCTCCAGATACATCCATTTGCCCAAGAATTTCATAAATTCATTGTTTTTAATAGCAGAGTGTACACCATTGTGTAAATGTATCACATTTTCTGTATCCATTCCTCTGTTGAGGGACATCTGGGTTCTTTCCAGCTTCTGGCTATTATAAATAAGGCTGCTATGAACATAGTGGAGCATGTGTTCTTATTACCAGTTGGAACATTTTCTGGGTATATGCCCAGGAGAGGTATTGCTGGATCCTCTGGTAGTACTATGTTCAATTTTATGAGGAACCTCCAGACTGACTTCCAGAGTGGTTGTACAAGCTTACAATCCCACCAGCAATGGAGGAGTGTTCCTCTTTCTCCACATCCTCTCCAGCATCTGCTGTCACCTGAATTTTGATCTTAGCCTTTCTGACTGGTGTGAGGTGGAATCTCAAGGTTGTTTTGATTTGCATTTCCCTAATGATTAAGGATGTTGAACATTTTTTCAGGTGCTTCTCAGCCATTCGGTATTCCTCAGTTGAGAATTCTTTGTTTAGCTCTGTACCCCATTTTTAATGGGGTTATTTGATTTTTCTGGAGTCCAGCTTCTTGAGCTCTTTGTATATATTGGATATTAGTCCCCTATTAGATTTAGGATTGGTAAAAATCCTTTCCCAATCTGTTGGTGGCCTTTTTGTCTTATTGACAGTGTCTTTTGCCTTACAGAAGCTTTGCAATTTTATAAGGTCCCATTTGTCAATTTTTGATCTTACAACACAAGCCATTGCTGTTTTATTTAGGAATTTTTCCCCTGTGCCCATATCTTCGAGGCTTTTCCCCACTTTCTCCTCTATAAATTTCATTGTCTCTGGTTTTATGTGGAGGTCTTTGATCCACTTAGACTTGAGCTTTGTACAAGGAGGTAAGAATGGATCCATTTGCATTCTTTTACATGATAACCGTCAGTTGTACCAGCACCATTTGTTGAAAATGCTGTTTTCCACTGGATGGTTTTAGCTCCCTTGTCAAAGATCAAGTGACCATAGGTGTGTGGGTTCATTTCTGGGTCTTCAATTCTATTCCATTGTTCTATGTCTTTCTCATATATTTCTTCCTTACAGCAATTATGAAACTGTTTGCCAAGTTTGTAATAATGCTGAGAGGACGTGCAAAGGCCAGGTTACAGGTGTTATCTCCTTCTTCCCATCACACTAACCCAAAAGCTGTGAGTTTCCTATTTAAAGATGGCCAGACTTAAGTCAAGACAGAATAAGTGACTTGCCTTAAACTTTAATTCAATTCTTGCACTTTAAAACATTTTTATGGTTTAAAGGAAAGTAATACTCCACAAAGTGCTACCCTCATCATATTTTTAATTAAATTAATGAAGGATTTGTGTTTGTGCAATATGGCTAATACTGATAGTCTCTGCGATGTGTTCTGCTTCTACTTCCTCCATCTCTCTTTCCCATCTCCCAAATTTAATTCCAAGGAATAAAATTGTGGGGTTGGGAAGGCTTGGTTGTTGTTGCAGTTGATTAAATTACCTGGATATATGCCACAGCCATCCTCATTTTGTCTTAGAATTTATTCTTTTATTTTATAAAACAACAAATCCTTAAAGTAATTGAACGTATATGACTTGTATATATCAGGCAGCCTGCTAAGTCACAATGTTATTGATTCTATCCTACACTTTAACACAGAGTAGCTTAATTGTTACCATTAGTCAGGGTCTGGGCCGTGTGTTTCCAGATTCTTTGACCTCCTATTCACAGAATTAAGAATAGGTCTTATATAGATTTGAAAAGGAAGCAAGAAAATGTCATTTGGAGAACAAATTAAACTAAAGAGTGGACACACTATCATGATTGGCAGTGGGACACATCAGTGAAGGTACTCAAGGGCTCCAGGCTGCGGGTCTCTTTTTATGGGAGCTAAAGGAAGGAGGAAGGGCTGGTTCCTAAGGGACATAGTTTGGGTGGTTTTCTACTTTTATTGTTATATAATTATATAATCATCACTATACCAAGCATGCTCCTTTTCATAAGGCATCTGATTTTAATTATATGCACACAGATGATTATTTCAAAGGTTATTAGAGGACACAGTATTGCCTTACTGCATATGCCAAGAACTAGTTTGGGCCAGATAGGCCCTTCATATCCAGACACACTGAGAATTTATTTTAAAAGCAACCACCTAAATTTGGTTGTTAATAGGGGCTGGGAAATTCATACTATTGTTCAAAGATAGAAAAGCATGAACCCTGATGCTGGAGGTTGCATGAAGGGGTTTGGCGTTGCTAGGTGCATTGTTTGAAATGAGTGTATGTACTTAATTTGTGCAGCTGAAAAAACTGGCTGCCAGCTACAAAATTCCAGTACCTGAGGTTTGCACACTCCCAGACCAAAAAGGTATCACAGGGTACTAACTGTCCCACATGCTTGCTTGCCTTGTCACCATACAGTGTGTCCCTATTATCTCTAACCATTGGTAGGTAGACCACAGCCAAGTGTGAATATCACATCCGTTATTTCAGTTCTCAACAAGGCTGTCCCTGCACTTCTCCTGACCTTTCCTGAATGGTAGTGACAAGACAGAGGCAGCTCCAGGCAACACCAAAGAACATACCCCAAGAAGAACACAGGGCAAAGAGTTTCTCTTCATCTTCTCTTGATTATCAGTGAAGGAAAGCTCGCAGTTTTCTCCAGATTTCTTGTTAGGTTTGCCTTTAGAACACAGTCCCATCGTCCCTTAGATGAACAGTCTCTCAACACCCAGTGGAACTGGGATTTCACTAGCAATAAATAAAGGAAGGGAAATGAGCTTCCAGTTACCAGCAGAAACTGTCTCCCAGATGAGTAATGTGCACATGAAAAAGGAGTGTGGTCCCTGCCCTGATGATGTTGGCTCCCAGTGAAGGAGACAGCTATCAAATTTAGAAAAGCATATTCACTGTGATGGCTGATAAAACAGGAAATAAGCAGAGAGCTGTGAAGCAGACTGGTGTGTGCTCAAGGCAAAGAGTTTCTGTAATGACTTCTCCATGGAGGTGACATTGAAATTGACACCAAAGAATGAAAATGAATCAACCATGGACTGAGCAAGGAGGAGCGTGAAGAAGCAAGAGTAAAACGACCTCAGTAATTATTGAAGAAAACCTAAGACTGAAAGTGGAGCTTTTGAATAGTTGGCAGAAGACGGCTGGAGAGGGATAAAGCCTTTTTGCTCATTCTTCTCCTGTTTGATAATCCTATAATGCATCCAAGTAACTCCCAACTGCCTTATTCTTCTGGGCTCTCTTCTGGATCAGTGCCTCAGAGGTGTTTGAACAATCCCTATGTGGGTTTCTTTTCTTCTCCTTTTTCTTCCCATTTCTACTGGCTGCACGTTTTTTTGTGGCACTGACTCAGTCTTGGTCACTCGTTTCAGAAAAACAAACAAAGCTTTAGGGCACTTGTTTCCATTGTCCCAGATCAGTAGCATCACAGAAGCATATTAGAAATGTAGACTTGTGGCGCATGCCTTTAATCCCAGCACTTGGGAGACAGAGACAGGCAGATTTCTGAGTTCAAAGACAGCCTGGTCTACAAAATGAGTTCCAGGACAGCCAGGGCTATACAGAGAAACCATGTCTCAAAAAACCAAAAAAAAAAAAAAAAAAAGAAGTAGACTTGTGTGCCATCACCCACATCAGCTGGACCAGAAGCTCTGCTGGTACTACTTAGCAATAAGCATCTGGTCTTCTACCAAGCCTTCTGAGTGATTGTGATGCATGTGGAAGAGGCAGAACCATTGTACCAGGGGGAAGAAAAGGAAAGAAACAGAGCACTACATGCTTATGTGAAAGAGCATTGGCTCTGTGAATGTGGCTCTTAGAAGAAAGAACATATATATCCCTTAGACTTTCTTATTTTACCTGAGGTATGTATTCTTTTATTTATTAAAGGATAGCTATGACATTGATGAAAGAAAACTAAGAAGAGGGATTCAGAAAGAACAGGAAAGAAGACAGGATCTAGGCTCAGGCAACTATGATATAGAAAAAAGAGGGGAGGGAGGGCATGGAGAAGGAGTCAAAAGTCATAGCCAGAAGGGCAGAAGGCACACTAACTCTAATACATTTTTGGAGAACCTGATTCAAAGGCATGTCTGACTGAGTCAAATATAATGCCCTTATGCCAATGAATATGAATTCTGGCCAGTAAGGGGTAAGAAGTGTATTAGAGTCTTTCAGGAAAATTTCTTCATTCTTAGTAGAGAGTGATTGGATATATTAATATCTCTAGCATTAGATATAAATATGGGGGACACTTCCAAGGCCCCTATGGCTCTTGTGTAGACAACATCAACTGAAGATGTTGTCTGCATATATACACATATGTCTCTAAATATGTGTGCACACTTAGTTTTTTCTATACACCAATATCTAGGATGAAATTTAACATATATTAGACATGTAGAGATTAACCACAATAAAACAGAACAACCATAACAATATTATATAGTATTCCTCCCCTCCCCTCCCCTCCCCTCCTCTCCCCTCCCTCTCCTCTGCCCTTGCTCCACTCGCATTGTATTGCCTTTAATGTCTGGGCCTATGTGATGAAGTGATGTGAAGGAACTGCCATGTACTAGTGGGTACACTGTGACTGAGCATTAGGTCATGTACCATGTACCCATGTACCAGTGGGTACACTGTGACTGAGCATTAGGCCATGTACCAGTGGGTACATTGTGACTGAGCATTAGGCCATGTACCAGTGGGTACACTGTGACTGAGCATTAGGCCATGTACCAGTGGGTACACAGTGACTGAGCATTAGGTCATGTACCAGTGGGTACACAGTGACTGAGCATTAGGTCATTATCATGACAGGTACTTGAATTTAACTCCTGCTGGCCCTGGAAGTTGATTCAATAACTAGGATATTTACAGTAGTGAGTTAGATAATATGCATACATATGTAGCTTCGTGATACAAGGGTAATTCTTGTGCTGGGTAGAACAGTGTGAAATTTTATCATGGAACTTAGAATGGTTTATGAATTACTTCTGGAATTTTTCCTGTGATTTTTTGAGATGCTGTAGGCAGCAGTGTTAGATAAGGATAGCTCAGCACTTTGGATACGAATGTGGGGAAATTAAAGGAAGCAAATACCTTGAGGATCTGGTGAATGTCCCGAGGACATGGATAAGAAAAACAATCTAAGAAACGAATGTTTCTGTTGTGTCAGTTAATAGACTTATTTATTTAGTCAGATAAATTTAGGATCTTTATTGCTTGGAGCTGGCAACAGCTTATGTGATATAGTGTTGTATGAAGGATGCTTCTATTTTTAATTGTGAGAGTCATTGATTTATTCCAAATTCTCAAAAATATTGAAGTATTGCTCAGCTAGTGCTGAAAAGCATTTTTCTAATACAATGGAATTAGTAATATAATCTAATATGACAACAACAAAAATGATTTTAGGAACAGTAGATTAAGCATTTTGCTTATCTGAGAACAAATATGTATTCAATTAGTGTATATCTCTACAATTTGAGTCATATTTTGATATTGAAAGCTCAGTGCAACATTTTTTAAAATTCTCGTTTAGTACAAATATACAAATATTGGGAGTTTACATGCTATTCCCCCTCAACCTTGAGCCACTATAGGAACTGAAGTCAGGTCTATGGAAAGAACATCTTGAATATTAAACATACAAAATACTCTAAACACAAAAATATATTCACACAAAGTCAATGGTTTGACTGGTTGAAATATTTATATCCTAACTTCATTTACAATATTGAATTACTAAAATACAATGAACCCTAATACTTGAAATCAATGTTATTTATCACTGTATCACTGAGGTTACAGAAAAGAATATTAATCTCAAATTGGGGTGTTTGTATGTTATCCTCATCTCTGCCATCCATTTTGTGGGCACAGATACCCAGTCTCTTAGCAGAGTGAAGAAAAATTGGTAACCTCTTTTCAAACATTTCTATTTGGAATTATTTACTGGAAGCAGGCTGGAAGCTTCTACAGAGACGAGTTTTTAATTAAAATACCTGCATGCCATGCACTCAGAAGACACATTTTTAAAGAGAGGTGAAAATAGATTGTCACAATGACGACGGAAGCCTTGTTTGTGTGGTGGTTAGACACAGGATTACACTTAAGCAGCCTTCCTAAATCAGCAGCACATTCACTTAATAAACCACAAGATTAGTGTTGTTATTTTTATCAAAATGCCACCGGTGACATTTTTCACTTACACTGTACAGTTTGTGCTCTAACAGGATTTAGTATTGCAGTCTGAAGCTTGTTTCAGAATTTGGTCTGGGCTGTAGTTGGTGTCATCTATGGCAACATGCTTTGTTGATTCCATGACCAATATAAACATGTGTAAACATGAGAGGAGTGGTGAATGACAAGGGCTGGTGAGATGGCCCTGCTGATAGAGGACTTGCCATACACACATAAGGACCTTAATTCAAATGCCAGGTAAACATATAAAAAACCAAGTACAGGAATGGACGTCTGTAATTCCAGCATGGGGGCAACAAAGACAGACAAATCCCTGGAACTCCCTGGCTAGCCAGCCTCAGTGAATTGGGCAGTAAATAAGAAAGACCATTATCGATGTCAGCCTCTGACATGCATGTGTATGTGTATACATGTGTACCAGCATACACACACAAACATGAGCACACACGAGAGAGAGAGAGAGAGAGAGAGAGAGAGAGAGAGAGAGAGAACAAAAGGGGGGATAATGAACAAGTTATTTTCTATGTTGCTTCCCCATACAAATTTCCTTTGACTTTATTATTCTTCTGATTTGTTTCTTTACCACCCTTTTCCCCCCACTTCCCCAATTAAAGTGATGTTCTTGTATGACTACCATTTCAGAGCATCTTCTTAGCATGTGTTCTAGGTACTTGCCTGATGCTGTGATGGAATGCCTGGACCAAGGCAACTTAAAGGAGAAAGGGTTAACATGGCTTAAAAGTCCACAGGGACACTATCCGTCATCACACAGGAAGCTGAGAGACACAACAGGAAGTGGAGCAAGGCTATATACCTCCCCTCCCCTCCCTACCCCTAGTGATATATTTCCTTATGCAAGGCTCTGGCTCCTAACAGTTTTATAAATTCCCCCAAACAGAGCCACCAACTGCAGACCCAGTGTTCACATACACAAGCCCATGGGGGGGGGGGTGGGCATTTCTTAGTCAAACCACCACATTACATTCACAGCTTTCAAAGGCAGTAGTACTTAACCTTTGACTTGATAAATATGACTCAATTGAGTCACACTGCTGTTCTTCTAGAACTTAAAAAGTAAAATGACAATATAAATATGTGGTAATTATCACAAAAACTGTCCATTTTTAACTATTAAATTTAAACAAAGAGCAATTGCTATTTGTTCATGCAAAACAAACAGCTCCTGCTTCAGTTTTTTGATTAATCTGCTTCCCTGTGTGCACATTGATGAGAAAATACTGCCTTGGGCTTAGTGTTCGTGTGCACACGCGCGCGCACACACTTACACACACATACACACACACACACACACACACAGAGAGAGAGAGAGAGAGAGAGAGAGAGAGAGAGAGAGAGAGAGAGAGGAAATAAAGAGCATTGCTGTTCTAGGCTGTTCATAGGTCTTCCTCCAGAGAAGATCTTCAGTGGTAAATAGGCAGGATGAGCTGGAGGAAAGGGAACCAAGGTAGGAGGCCCAGGCCAACACATTGAAGGCTTGGCAGATGCAACCCAGTTCTACAACAAACACTGGGAACAAAAGGAGTGCTTTATTGCTTAGGAGAGTGGCTCATAGGTAGATGTAGAGGAATTTACAGGGAAGATCATAGTAGAAGCTACATCTGAAACAGGCTATCAAGGGGAAGATGAATTTAACCACAAATTTCGAAAGCTACACACATTTACCAATGGCTGTGCTCTGCACTTGCCAAGACTTTAAGGCATCCGAGAGGCAGGTGCATTCAGATGGAAGGCTGTTCTAGACATCCTCTCTTCCCCAGCTAGCTCTGCAAACACTTCACTTGAAATAAAAATCTATAGAAAATTTCAAAATGAGAAAATTGCTTGGTTTTCTTATTGAAACTAGTATAGAGATGGAATTAGGTATTCAGGACAAAATGCAAAGAAGAACGTGTTCCCAGATTGGTGTGGGGAACCACAGAGAGGGTTTCAGATAGGCCCAGGATGGGATGGGGTGTGTTTCAGCTCTGGGGTGGGGTGTGTTGGTGGGGGGTGAAGTTCCAGGAGATAGTTTGTACTAGAGAAATGAACTGAGAACTCTTTGCTATATTTTGGGCACTAGGTAGATTTCATACACTGTTAATGTTACCACATCAAAGAAGGGCAGGAGGTGGGACCATCCTCCTGGAAGCAGGGCTGGTGGGACAAAATGATAGGAGGAACACAGTTGCTGGCAGGAACTATTGGACAAGGTCCCACAGGGAACCAAGGTTCTGATAACTGTGTGTAATGAGACACTGGGAGGTTTAGTCTCTGTGTGAGAAAGTTTGCTTCAGAAAAAGAGTCCTAAAGACCCAGCTAGCATAGCTCTTGGTGGAGTGATTTATGGTGATTTCTCGAACTTACTTAGAAACCCCATCCCAAGTCTGAATATTTCACAGTTGTTTTAGTTTGCTTTCTGTTGCTATGATAAATGTCAACCTGGGAGAAAAGGGCTTACAGGTTACACTCCAAAATTGAGGGTAGTTGGGGTAGGAACTGAAGCAGAAACCATAGAAAAAAGCTGCTTGGTATCTTATTCTTACTGTCTTATTCTCTGATTCAGTCTTGAAGGCTTACGTTCAGCTAGCTTTCTTCTAAGTCCAGGCCCATTTGCCGAGAGATGGCATTGCCCACAGTGAGCTAGGGCTTCTCATGTCAATCATTATCAAGACAATCTCTCATAGACTGGCCACAATCTGATTTAGGCAATAATTCTTCAAATAAGGTTCTCTCCTTCAAGGTGATACTAAGTTGTCTCAAGGTGAGAAATTGTCTAGTACAGCACTCTTTGCAAATTCTCAGCTAAGGAATTTGGTTCGTTCACTCAACTGTCTTCTCATTCAGTTTTGAAGCAGAACAGAGTCACCTGGAGATGAAGAGGCCGATGAGACCATTGGAAAGAGGGCTAAGATGGAAAGGAACTGATATCAATGTGGACAAAGTTTGGTTCTTAAAGGGAGAAAAGTGAGTGAGTGAGTGAGTGAGTGAGTGAGTGAGTGAGTGAGTGAGTGAATGAAAAGTAACATTACAGAAAAAGTCAAGATAAATATAAATATAAATATATGATCACAGCCATCATCTGGCAGTAAGTGACTAAAAAGTAGGGCTTTGTAGATAATTATTAATACAGCAAATGTTTGTCAAACCAGGCTTGGTGGTATACAGGTATAGTTCTAGTACTTGGAAGGTAAAAGAAGGATGTTTAAAAAAAAACAAAACAAGAACTACACAGACAGCTCCGCATGAGCTGGGCTACGTAGAGAGACTTTAGGACGAAAAAAAAAAATCATGAACGGAACCAAAGCAAAGCAACAGACAGATGCTGAGGAAGTGCTTCAGGAAAAGGACTACCTAGGTGCCGAGGCAGAGATAAGCTTCAAGAAGTACCCTGGGTGATAGAGAAACACATGAATCAAGAAAACCTAACGCTTAATGTGTGCCATCAGATGTAAATACAATCTTACATGCATCCAGAGGAGGGCATCTATTTAGACTTGGAAGTTAAGCCCAACTTCCCAGAGGGATGAAGGTTTGCCAAACTGGATGATGGTATAAACATTGATATAGAGAAACTCTGGGATTAGCAAATCCATTTAAAACCAAGAGCCTTGCACTTCTTTTCAAAGAACTGCAGAGAACTGTATATAGATGTCCTAAAGTAGTTGAAATGACTTAATGAGGGCAGACCTTGGGGAACATGCAAGCCAAGCTGCCTGGAGCAGATGTGTCTCCCAGGTCCTTTTTTTTCCCCTCTTTCTCTTTCTCTCTTTCAGCTTTGTCCTTCACCTGACTTCTACCCCAAATAGACCACATATATCAAGCCCCCATGGATTAAGGCTTCAGGGGAAGTCCCTAAAATGAAGAATCACTAGGCAGGATCTGCAAATGGATTCAGTGTGAACCTTCTTATTTGAGTATAGGAAAAATCTCCTTTCACTTTATAGTGATTAAGAACATGTTTTAGAAGTCAAGAAATTGGGGGAACATGCCTGTATTTTGGGTTGAGTTTGGAGAGGGAGGATGGGGTGAAGAGGAGCCTTGACTTCTTCAGAAATTCTAGGTGCTGTAGGAACAAAAGTTTAACAGATGGAAAAAAAATAGAAATGAGTGTTTTAATAGAGAGAACAGTATGCCTAAGGTACCAGTCACTAGTGATCCCAGTAAGTGTAGCTTTTGGCTTTACTAGCCTCAGAATAGATGAAACCATGTTGGGGACAGCATGAAGAGATAAATGTTAAACAGCTAAGCATCACTCTATGGAGATGGATGGGCTTCCTATGACTGAAATTAGCAGTCATGACCTTAGGATAGTGTGAAGCCATCACCTCCTCATAGGAAATGACCATGTAACCCCTTCTTGTAGGTTGAATGCCGCTCTCTTGATTCTTATCCAGCCCTGGGATTTATTAAATGATAGTGAGGCAATGAGTGATTAATGGCACCCTCACTGCAACTTGACATGTGATGGAGTAACCAGGAGGTGCTGGAGTGACCAGGAGGAAGGAATTGTGTTATTATGAAAGCTGTGCTATAGTGCAGAGAGGAAACTTTGAATCCCTTTGGGGGAAAACGCTAGGGTTAAGGGGAAGCACACATCTAAAGGTAGAGAACAGATATAAGTATGCTTCATTCAGAGCTGGAAAGAAGAAGGATGGTTTGTTTTTTAATGAGCAATTTACATGAGGCCAAAGTTGTACATAATGATTCCCTACCCAGACTAAACAAGGCATTATGCCAGGATTTTGAGGAAAGGATGCTGCTCTGGTTATCAATTGCTCCATAACAAAGTACCTAATATTTAGGAAGTTAGAACAATAATATTTATCTGTTTGTGCTGTGTTAGGAGTCTGGGAATAGCTTAATTAAGTCTTTTGCTTCAAGCCCTCACCCAGCACAAACATGGTGACAACTGGACTGAAGAAACTTCCAGGACCATCTAGTGAGCCCTGTTCACTCCATGATCACTGGCAGGGCTTAGTGGCTTAGTGGACTGGGGCCATTCTAAGTTGCTCATAAATTGGCCTCTTGATAAAATTCACACAGTACCATAACTAATATCTATTAAATAGAGAGAGCAAATCAGCAGTCAGGAGCTTTTGATAACCTAATCTTAGAAGTGACCTATCACTTTGGATATTGGTTTGCTCCCACTGGCTATGAGGTTTAGCCCACTCTTTTGAGAAGAGAGGATAACACATACATATGAGCAGGTAGGGGTCATTATGAGCCATCTTAGAAGCCACTTATACCAGTCATAACAAAGAAAGATAATGAGACCTATTATAGAGCTCTAACTCTGGGGACATTAGGCAGAAGCTCAGGTAGTAGAAACCAGAGACATGAAAGGTTGGAAAGACAGTCATTCCATTTAGGCACTGGGAAAATGTGTGGGAAAGAGAAGCCAGAAACAGACAATATAATATCTCCAGAAATATGTGCAACATCAGCTGGGTAGTAAATGATAAGGTTTGAATTCCACTTCATTCCTAACTAATTATTAATCAGAATTCTTCTGCATCTTGAAAGTCTTTGGGTTGAGTAGTCACAGATGAATGTAAGGGTGTTTCCCACAAGGCTCAAAATGTGGGTTCTAGACCCTTACCCTCCTGTTTAGTAATCACGACATCCTTGCTTGAAGCATGTACTAACCACCAAAATGTTCATTGATCTGATTGTCACATGCTCACTACTGAGCTAATAATAATAATAATAATAGTAATAATAATAATAATAATAATAATAATAATAATATCCAGGAGGGTGTAGTATATCAACTAACCTTCCCTGATGCCCATGCTCTTTGGCTAAGACTGGGAGCTTGTTGTAGTAATTAATATCATGCACCAAATATTTCCACTTTCCTTTCAGACAGCTGGAGTGACTGTGTGTTTTATTGGAGTAACTTAGGATCCTGGGAATTTCTTGACCAAGTAATATGAGTAGAAATAACGAGTGTCACTAAAAAGAAAACAGGCTAGAGAGATGGCTCAGTGGTTAAGAGCACTGACTTGCTCTTCCAAAGGATCTGGGTTCAATTCTCAGATTGCATGTCGAGCAGTTCACAACTGTCTGAAATGCCAGTTTCAGAGGATGTGACACCTTCTGGCTTTTGTGGGTGCCATGCACATGCATAGTTCACAGGCATAGATGCATCCACATACATAAAATTAAAAAATATATATTTTAAAGAAAGTGGCTTGAATCAAAATGTAAATCAGCAAGAGAACACTTACCTCACGTGTATGAAGCCCTGGATTTAATCCCCAGTACCGCAAAACCAGAAGTCAAATAAAAACAAATTTATTGGGCTATAATTCATGTATCATATAATTCACCCTTAAAATTATACGATTCAATACTATTTTTGTACATCTCAGCTATTATTGATAATTCTAGAACATTTTCATCAGTCCTAAAAGGAACACCATGCACACTAGGAACCGTTCTCCTTTCACCTCTCCCTGTGTCTTAAGGGAGTCTTTCTGTTTCTATGAATTTACATATCCTGGACAATTTGTGATAGGTGACCTTCCATTCCTGGCATCTGGCTGTTCCCTTCACATAATGCCTCAAGCTTTCAGTTTGTATGGCAGGCTGACCTTGAATGGTCTGTGTAGCACATACTGTCCTGGAACCCTCAGTCATCTTACCTCAGTCTCCAGAAGCCTGGGATTACACTCATGTGCCCAGCTACTTCATGCCTCTATGTAATTAAATACTACCCCAATAGTTGGACATGCAACACTGTGTTTATTCACCAGTTCATAGACGCTTGGGTTGTTTCTAAGTTTTAGGCTAGCGGACTTGGTGTGCATATATGCTTTCAATTTACGTGGTTGTCCTCACAGGATGGTGGTTGCTGAGACATGTAATAGCTGGTTTCCTTAGGAAACTGCTGACTAAGATAAAAGACTCTTTAGGGGAGAATTGTCACTGAAGCATTTAAGAGACTCCCAGTGAGCTTATACCATTTACTATCCTGTAAGCAACATATAAGGGTTCTCATCTCTCCACCAACACTATTATCTCCCATCCTTCCCATCTATTTATCTTTGTTGTATCTCGTGACTTTTGGTTTGTGTTTTCCCAGTGACTAATGCTCTAAAGTATATTTTTATTTTCTTGTTGATCAATTGTATATCTTTGAAGAAATGACTATTTAAACCCTTTGAACATTTTAAAAAGCTGGGTTGCTTTTTTCATTGTCAATATATTACATAGTAAAAAATTTTATTATATTCTGGAATCAAATTATTTCTCAAATACGTGATTTTAAAACATTTTTTGTTATTCTTTGGGCCATTGGAAGTTCATATAGTTTTTTACTTTGATAAAGACTAATTTATTTTCTATTGCTTGCATCATGTATAAGAAATTGCTAGTTGAAAAAGCAAATTAATTTTTCAATTTTCAAATATTAAAAATTATTCCTAGGAAAGGTAAACCACTTGTTTATATGAAATGTAAAAAAACTAGGGGGCATGCAATTTACCTAATTTAAGACCTTCACATCAGTTGGCACAGTGGTGTGAGCTTTTAATCCTAGTACATGGGAGGGAGAGGCAGAGGCAGAGGCAGAGGCAGAGGCAGAGGCAGAGGCAGAGGCAGAGGCAGAGGCAGAGGCAGAGGCAGAGGCAGAGGCAGAGGCAGAGGCAGAGGCAGAGGCAGAGGCAGAGGCAGAGGCAGAGGCAGGCAGATCTTTGTGAGTTTGAAGCTAGAGTGGTTTGCATAGTGAGTTACAAAACAGCCAGAGCTACAAAGGGAGACCCTATCTTGAAAACAATCATACAAACAACATCAACAAGGAATTTCACAGTCTTAGGTTTACATCCAACTTTGTATGTATATTTTTACATTTGGCTTTTCTACTGGGGACTACAATCTGTTTTAGTTAATTCTTGTACATGAAGTGGCTGGTGGTCCTATTTCAGACCTTTCCATGTGGAGATGTAGTTGTCCCAGCAAGTGATGGAAAGTGTCTCTTCCTCGTGTGTTGTCTTGTCATCCTTTCTGAAATTCAGCTGAGCGTAAATGCAAAGGCTTCCTTCTGGGCTCCCAGTTCTGTTGCTTTGTCCCATACATCTAGCTTTCTGCTAACACTGTGTGCCTCCCTTCCTGAGAGCCTCTGGGACAAGAGAAGGAACTGCCATGCTTCATCCTCCCGCTTCTTCATTGGCTGGAGCCAGCGTAGGTTCAGGGCTGAGGTAGCTTTCAAAAGAGCTCTGAGCCAAAGCACACAAGGTATACAGTGTGAGGATCAAACTTGGATTTGAACTTTTATTTTAAATTTTTTTTCAACTTTTATTAGATATTTTCTTCATTTACATTTCAAGTGTTATCCAGAAAGTTCCCTATACCCTCCCCTCTCCCGGCCCTGCTCCCCTACCCATCCGCTCCCACTTCTTGGCCCTGGCATTCCCCTGTATTGGGGCATATAAAGTCTGCATGACCAAGGAGCCTCTCTTCCCACTGATGGCCAACTAGGCCATCCTCTTCTATATATGCAGCTAGAGTCATGAGCTCAAGGGGTACTAGTTAGTTCATGGTTATTCTTCCACCTAGAGGGTTGAAGACCCCTTCAGCTCCTTGGGTACTTTCTCTAGCTCCTTCTTCCTTGGGAACCCTGTGTTCCATCTAATAGCTGACTGTGAGCTTCCACCTCCATGTTTGCCAGGCATTGGTATATTTTCCCCCCGAGACAGCTATATCCGGTCCCTTTCAGCACCATGTTGCTGGCATGTGCTATAGTGTCTATGTTTGGTGGCTGATTGTGGGATGGATCCCTGGCAGCCGCAGTCGTTGGGTCCATCCTTTGGATTCAGTTTCACACATGATCTCTGTGAACTTTTAATGTCTGAAGATATTTTGAGTACTGGCCTTGCCTGTCAAACACAGCATTGAAACTGACAAATTTGTAGAAGGTATAGAATGAAATCAAATCAAATCAAACAAGCAAACAAGCAAACAAACAACAAAATCAGAAAAAGTGAGATGAGAAGGATGCTGGACAAGCAAGCCTATCATTATAATTTTGAACCCTTGTGGTTTCAAGCTTACCTCTACCCTGTTTCATAGTTCCTGAAACAGCCTGAGAAACTTTCCATTACAATGTCGATCAACATGACTGACTAGTCCATCTTTGATAGTGAGATATTAGTGATTCATTGTATGTGGAGTGTTTTTACCTTCAGAATCTACATCTCAATTAAGAAAACTGGGTGTATTCAAGGAAAACAAAGTATAGTGTATAAGCCACTGTGTTATAAGTGGTGCTAGATTATGTTTAAAGGGGGAAAGAAAGGAACATAAATTAGGATATTTAAGTTGTATTTCAAGGGTAGAATATGGATTTAGATAATCAAAGAAGGAAAGAGGGTATTGGGGTGTGTGGACAGACAGGTAGGCAAGAAGTGCTGTTGTTCTGTGTTTCTGCCTCACCACTAGGGTGTCAGAACACTGGGAAGGCAAAAACGAAGCCTAAGATAGAGGTCCCAGCCCATGCTTCTCCGTGCAAGAAATGCTGCTGGGGTGGAGCCTGTGGTTCTCAAACTCCTGGGCACTTCCCGGGACACTGCTGGGAATATTGAGGAGTTGGGGGGAGAAGGACTGAGGCCAAGGGAGAATCCAGCTTAGCTCAGGGTGAGTGCCAGGACTGCAGAGAGACCTTCTGCAGGAGACTTAGGCATGGCTCTGTTTGAAGAACACCTCCCCCTCCCTCAGTGATCCTTGATGAAGGAGAAAGTCCTTGCTTGTCCAAACTGCTTATTCATGATGGAAGAAGGATGCATACAACTTACTCAGGGTGAACTAGAGATTAAATACCTCTTGGAGGAAGGGATGCCCAGGAAGGGAAATTCATTAGCTAGCTACTCTAGGCCTATCTAGATACCTCATTAGCATTAGAGATCTCTAGGCTCTATGCTATGTGACTGTGACCNCCGCCAGACTGCTTTCCAGAGTGGTTGAACAAGCTTGCAGTCCCACCAACAGTGGAGGAGTGTTCCCCTTTCTCCACATCCACGCCAGCATCTGCTGTCGCCTGATTTTTTTATCTTAGCCATTCTTACTGGTGTGAGGTGGAATCTCAGGGTTGTTTTGATTTGCATTTCCCTGATGATTAAGGATGTTGAACATTTTTTCAGGAGTTTTTTTTTTTTTTTATCTTTCATTAGTTCATTTAATTTCTGACAACTGTTTTCACGTGTTGCGTCATCCTTTGGTCCACAGACCCACAAGCTAAAAGCATCCTCCAGGAAGATATTCCTATATAAACCTTGGTGCAATATGTGTTTTAAAAAATAAAAATAAAAATCCATGGTCTGAGCTTGCCTCTTAGCATGTCCTTGCTCCAGGAAAATGGCTTCATTTCTTCATTGTCTCTCAAGCACATGATTTCTTTACCTATCTCCCTGTTCACATTTACATGTAGATCATTTATTTATTTATTCATTTATTTATTTGCATGCATGTATAATGTGTATTTGTGTATGTATGTGTGCATGCTTTGTGTGTGTGTGTGTGTGTGTGTGTGTGTGTGTGTGTGTGCCTGTGGAGATCAGAGTTCAGTATTGGGTATCTTCCTAAATTGCTTCTCTGTCTTATTTGTTTGAGAGCTTGCCAATTGGCAAGACTGGACAGCCAGCAAGCTCGAGGGACTCTTCTGTTTCTGTTTCTCCATAGTGAGATCCCAGGCCTGAGCCTCTGCTCTTGGCATGTTACATAGGTGATGAGGATCTGAACTCAGGTCCTCACGCTTGGACAGCCACCGTTTTCTGAGCAGCCACAGACCTTTTAATCTTGTCACTATTCCCTAGAAAATAAACAATGCAGCTTCTTATGTTGTATGCACATTTCATAAGATTTTCACATAGGAAGATGTGAGTAGTTTCTGTGTAAATACAGCACCATTTCATAGAAAGGACTTCAGCCCCCATAGATTTAGTGATTTTTCAGGGAGGTATGGAATCAATCCCCACTTCTATATAACATACTTCACTCTAGTTCCCTCAACTGGAAACTAATTGGCTGAATCGTACAGTTTTCTATATTAGGTAGCATAGTGCCTACACACTCAAGGGTATACAATGTATCAAAACGGTCAAAAACCATACTGCTTGTGGGATTTAGCTTTTGGATTCATCGGAGCCCTACAGATTCTAGAGACAAATGGTAGACACTAACGGTGAAGGGAACTGAAGACCCAGCCATCTGAACGTGGCAATCAGGAGCCGTTTGGAGTGAGAGTTAGCAAACATCTTCCAACTGTCAGTTCTTGGAATCATACAAACAGACTCTGTGTAAGCGAGTGCCGCAGTGAACCTGTGTCTCTGTTAAACCACAGAGAAATGAAATAAGCTGATTTAAAATTTCTAAAGGGAACTTAAACCACCTGCTAAGTTGTAGAATTTAATTTGCAAGATGAATACTTGGCAATGTGACACTTCTTTCATGGCTTCATTTGCTGTTTTAATAAAAATGTTCACAATGCTTTGGTTCCATCTGTTAGAGAGGGGAAAACAGCTAACTACTATTCAAACAACAAAAAAATACAGCTTTCTAGAAAACTATATCCAGCACCACCAAAATGCAAAGGGGTATTTATAAATTTTAAACTTCTGCCTCGCTTCTAAAAAAAATGTTGTACTAATTGTGTTACATCTTGGACTCAACATATAAATAATTTATGCAAAAATTTAAAATTTAAATAATTCTTCCACATTCCAAATGCAAACAAATGCTTGAAAGTTATCATGATCATGAATCTCACTGCAGCAGGCTACAGATTTTCATTATAACAATTTGTAAGCAAATATTTGGTTATTTTTATAAGCCACAAATCTGGCTGAAGGAGAAAATGATGTATAATAAACAAAAACTGTGCAAGCTACAGAGAATGTTTGTTGCTACGTTTCTAGATTGGAGATAACAGTAAGCTACGGTACAGCAGCTTCCTACTTTCATGACTAAATTTCTATAGGGTATTTTTGCCCCTCAGAATAGATCAAGATTACTGTAACTTTCAGCAATTATTTCTCAAGCACTAACTCAAGTATTTAGTGTTATATCGGTACATAGTAGGCACAGCTTATATGGTTCTGGATTCAGAGAAATACAGTTTTATCCAATGTACATCGAAGACAATGAGAAGAGACATGCAGGAATGGGAACAGAATGTACAAGACATGCAGGAATGGGAACAGAGTGTACACTTTAAAAAGAAGAGGGAGAGGCTGATAAGATGGCTCAGTGAGTAAGAGCACCTGACTGCTCTTCCGAAGGTGATGAGTTCAAATCCCACCAACCACATGGTGGCTTACAACCACCCGTAATGAGATCTGACGCCCTCCTCTGGTACGTCTGAAGTCAGCTATAGTGTACTTATGAATAATAATAAAATGAATCCTTGGACCAGAGAGAGCAGGGACTGAGCAAGTGGGGCCGGCCGGAGCGAGCAGAGCCGACCTGAGGGAGCGGGGCAGACCAGAGCAAGCAGGGTTGACCGGAACGAGGAAAAAAAAAAAGAAGAGGGAGGCATTGTGGCACATGTGTACCCCCAGAATTTGGCAACCTGAAGGAGAAGGTTTGTGAGTTCAAGGTCTGTCTGGGCTGAATAGAGAAGAAGGAGAAGAAGGAGAAGAAGGAGAAGAAGGAGGAGGAAGAGGAGAAAGAAGAGGAAGGATTATTCCATCCTACATAATCATTTTAGACACTAGCAGCCTCCTGTCTTGCCTGCAGCTCTGGTAGAACTTCACTGGAGAAAAGCAACGGCTGGGAGTGACCCATTGGAGCAGTGGTTCTTAACCTGTGGGTCAAAACTCCCACAAAGGATTGCATATCAGGTATTTACATTACAACTCTTAACAGTATCAAAATTACAATTATGGAGTAGCAATAACCTATCTATCAGTTCTGCTCGCAAGGAGCCATATTGAAGGTCACAGCACTGGGAAGGTTGGAAACCACTGCGTTAGTGAGTCTGCAGAAGTGCTGGGCTCCCCGTGCTTTCTCTTCCTCTCAGAACACTGTGTTTCTCCTTCCTGAGAACAGGAGGGTGTGAGAGCCTCCTTCTATGTTTGAATATTGCATTTGAGGGATGTATCATGGCATTGGTCAATGGGTCCAGAGAATTAGTGTCTCTGAATGTTTGTTTTAGATATTTGAATTTCAGTCTAACCCATTTAAAGGTAAAGAAAGTGAAACCCAACAAGTTCAACATTTAACTAGCGAGATGTTTACCCATGGAACAAAAATAGACGCAATATTTATGATCACTATAAATTCTAACCAGATAAAAATTCTACATGAGAAGGACATAAAAAGTTAATTTTTTTCCTTTTACCTAGCCCCACTGCACAACAAAATTTCTAACTATTGACTGTTTTAAGATGGGGCCAAAGTACCCCCCCAAAGGGTACTGTGTTAAGAACAAAGTGACCTGGAGTATCCCATACACTTAGTGGTAAAGCCTGGACTATCAGAACAGGTTCTAATCATAGACTAATAGAAACACTTTTCAAACCTATTTGATTTTTATATTTCTCCCTTTGAAAATGGGTTTATAATAAACCTTTCCTTGATCTCAAGGTATTGGCACAATAAAAACAAAGTATAAAAAAAGCCGAGAGTGCTTTATCAAGAACAGACTGTTGAAGGTAGAGTGTCCTTGGCAATGTAGTCAGGGCTGTTTAGCTAGCAGAACTCTGAGCCTTTCCACAGGAAATGAGTGCAAATAGTCATCACAGAAAATCTTACACACTAAAAGCCATTTCACAGGAAAAAAAAAACCCTGCTATCATGCATACATGTACATGCACATATACATATGCACACATGCACACAGATGTGTGCACATCAGTATCACTCAAGAGCTAAACACTCAGTTGATTGTGGTAACCATAGTTACAAAGCCTAGCACTTGAAAAATGGAGGCAGGAAGATCAGGAGTTCAAAGTTTTCATTAACTACATAGAGAGATTGAGGCCAGCCTGGTTAAATGACACTCTGTCCCAAGAAAAACAAAATAAAGAGGGAAAAAAGGAGGAGAAGAAGAAAGGAGAGGGAGGAGAGAGGAGTGAAGAAGAGAAAAAGAAAACTAAAAAAGAAAAAAACCAAAAAAAGAAAAAATGAAACACAAAGAATACAAATGCTATGAAAAGCTAGTATTTGTGGTGAACATTTCCTAGTAGGTGAGACAGAAGCATTTCAGGGTGACAGAAGGACAGGGTTTTTGGCAGGGCTTCATCCTTTTACCAGTTTCCAGACCCTCATCTTTTTGCTGAGTCCTCACTTGGTAGACTGATAGCTAGCTTACTCTCTGAGCTATTTCTAGCAATACCAACTTCACTCATGAAGCCCTCTTCACCTTCATGACATAATAATGGGAGACTCTACATTGACTACAATCCTTCTGGGATTGGAGTTTCCACATATGGATTTGGTGGCATGAGACTCACGAATTCACCCTATTATAGTACACACACACACACACACACACACACACACTCTCTCTCTTTTTGAGACAGAATTGCTGTCCTGGAACTTGCTCTGTTGAGCAGGCTGGGCCAAAACTTACATGCCTCTGCTACCCTCATACTGGGATTAAAGGCCTGTGATACCATGGCCAGCCTACAGCAACTATATCTAAGATGGAACATGAAACAATTATTTATGTAAAAAGAGACCACAAAGGAGTACTATGTAATAGTCTTTTGAAATAATGGAGAGAAATAAATACTTGAGGTGGCAGAACTCGATTTAAATAGAAGAGAGAGAGAGAAAGAGAGAGGTGCCCTGATTTCAATCTCTGACATGTGTCAAATAGAAATGAGCACACAATGGAAAATAGATACCATAGGAATACAGAGAGTCACAAGGGTGGGAGGAGATAGACAGTCCCTGTCTGAAGAACTATTGGAATTTGATGGTGCTGTGGAAGAGGCAGTCAGTTTTCTTAGGGATGCAGCCATTGGGTAGTTGCCCATGCTCCAATAGGTTGTTCCATAACTGTGCATGTATAGGTAGCACTAAGTGACTCCAGCTCAGAAGTGTACATGACATTGGGAAGGATTAGTAGTGGTGGACTATAGAGAGGAATTGGAGTGGAAGGGTGGCTTTGATCGAAATGTTTTATATGTATTGTCTTAATTGCTTTCTACTGCTGTGATAAAGATACCAAAACTAACTTGGGGAGGAAAGATTGGATTTGGTTTACATATGCTGGGTCACAGTCTACTGAGGGAAGCCAAGGCAGGAGCCCAAGGCTGGAAGCTGGAGGCAGGAACCGAAGCAGGAGCTTTGAAATAATGCAGATGGCTAGCTTGCTCTCCACGGCTTGCTCAGCCTGTTTTCTTATAGTACTCAGGACTACCTGTCTTGTGGGCACTGTCCCCAGTGAACATGGTCCTTTCCTGTCAATCATCAATCACGAAAACACCCTACAGTGTTGCCTAAAGAAAGTCTGAGAGAAGAGACACCTTCTCAATTGAGATTTTTTTCTTCCCAGATAACTCTAGGTTATGTCAAGGTGATGAAAAGACCAGAACATGTATGTATGAAAAATCTCCAACAATAAAAATATTTAAAATGATATGAGGGAAAAACCTTATAGAACACTTAAAAAAAAACAAAAACAAAAACAGAAAAAACTCATTAAAAAAAAAAAAAAAAAAAAAAAAAAAAAAAAAAAAAAAAAAAAAAAAAAAAAAAAAAAAAAAAAAAAAAAAAAAAAAAAAAAAAAAAAGTTCACTCTCATTAAAAAAAAAAAAAAAAAAGAAAAGAAATAGGATATCTTTGGGTCTTTGTTGAAGAAAGCATTGAAGAGTTATCTTCAATAACCCAGAACACCACAAAAAGCAATAGCAAAACAAAAACAAAAACAAAAAAACAAAGACACCCCCAACCAAACAACAAAACCCAAAACCACAAGAAAGTTTAAATATTTTTAACAAACAGAACAAAGACTATAACAACAACAACAACAACAACAACAAAGAGACCAGTGCGGCAGAAAGAAACTTTGCATGTTCTCTCAAATTAATTTAGGGAATAATTGTCTAATAAATTAGAAGGATTTGGGATAGAAATGGTGATTGTTTCACCTATAATATCAGAAATACAATTTTACAAGGCATTATTTCAGGTTGATAGGCAAATAATAGGAGTAAGAGAATATTTAACCAACACTAAGAAATACAATTTTATTGATTCAAAGAGCAGACAAGGAGCTGAGAAAAAAACATAGAGAAAATATGCCATTATTATCATTGAATTACATATTATATATTATATAGAACTAATGGTATAAAGATAAATAGGAAAATAAAAATGTAGACTTTCTTAAATGTAAAAATACCACACATGCATGAAGCAGATTACTGTGGAAAGACTTGAAAAAAAAATACCTACCCTTAGATAGAACAATACGACAGACTAAAGGCCAGACACATCTTTCATGTCAATAAATGTAAATGAATATGACCCACCTAATATAAAGAAAAACTTTTCACATCGCAGACCAAAGGAAACTTCATGCTTTGTTCTGCATTCAGGAGACACATCTAAAACTTTCAGAAGAGTTAAAATTAAAGCCGTTCTTGAGATGTCAATATCAGATACAGTGGAATTCAGGATGAAAAGCACTTTACAATAAAGGTCTTTTATAATGCCAAAGGGGACAATTGATACTGAAGATATAAAAGTCATGAAAATCTATGCTCCAATCCAAAGCAGTAACACCCATGAAGCTGGAATGATAGAAATTACAGGGAGAAATGAGCAAAGACACACAAATGTAAGAGATTAAGGACTTAAAAAAACTTGGAAAACTTTATTTTACTTTTAAAAGTGGCAGCTATTCTCTATGTTTTCTCATTGTGCACAACGTGTTCTAGAGAACTCCGTAAATTTAGCTAGATAGCAAATTCATTTCAGTAATTAGTATCTTTGAGATGAGAGCATATAATATTCACTATTTCATATTCCAAGAATTTAATATGTCTTAAATTGCTTTCTATTGCAATAAAACGCTGACCAAAACTATCCTTGGGGAAGAAAAGGTTTATTGGCTTACAAGTCACAATTTATCATGAAGGAAAGTCAGGCAGGAACTCAAGACAAGAACTTGGAAGTAAGAACTGGAGTAGAGAGAGCAAAAGAATACTGTCATTGGTTGGCATTTCCGACTCACGTGCAGCTTTCTGTCTTAGACTTCTTGGAACTAAAGCCCAGGAGTAGGACCGCCCACAGTGCGCTGGGCCTCCTGCATCAATCACTAATCAAGAAAATGCTCAAACACACCTGCCTACAGTCAATCTGATAAAGACAACCTTCAGCTGAGACCCCCTCTTTCTAGATGACTCTAGTTTTGTCAAGTTGACAAACAAACAAATTTTTAAAAATGCAATCTTTAGTATCCATCATTGAATTTGGGCTTCTGGAGATAGCTCAGTCAATAATGGCTATTCTGTAAAAGCTCAGACATACAAATATGCATTCCTCATGTACATGTACATGCATATGCAGATGTAAACATATAAATACAGAGAGAAATAAAATTTGATGAGTCTTAAACGTTGATCCTCAATAATCAAAGCATGACTGTTTCAAATGTCTACGGACTCATGAAAATTGAAATATTTCAAAATCACAGAAGAATCATCAGTGGGTATATTTTATCACAAACAACTTAATGATCATGATCAAGCAAAATCAGAAATAAACCAGAAAAACCAAAGGTCACTTCATGTGATAATACAAACGTTTTAATCATATATAATTAATGTATGCAAATAAGAAAAATTTTGTGAGGTTCTTACTTGTGACACACACCCACAAAAAGGTTATAAAGCAAAATTACACAATTTCTACAAGCAAAACAAAACCAATGGAAAAATTAAAGGTATGTATTAATAAATAAAAGTAAGTTTAAAGAACAGGAAAAAAGATAAGTTTAAAGTTTGAGTCTTGGCAGAAAAAGAAAAGAGGAATCTGGCTTACTGGGGAAAAACAAGGGGAATATAATTATATAAATTAGAAAGTGACAATGTGAGACTAACCCCAGAAGGAAGCCATTCAAAGAATTCTAAGATGACTCAATTCTATGCAAATAAATGGAAAAATCTGGATTAAATGAATAAATTACCATAAAAATTAGTCAGTGCAAGCCTACCAATTTTTAAGACATACCCATTGTCAGCAATGTCAAAAAAAAATTAACCAGCCAGAGACAACTTTATAGGAATATCTGTGAAACATTTCAGAAAAATGACTTGTGTGGGGCTGGACTGTTCCAAGGATAGGAGAAGTTTAAGTTGTAAGCCTGTGTTTCTCATGTGGGCAAGATCTACACAGAGAATTCAATGCAGAAAAAGGCCTCATACAGAAGTCTTAACATTAGGGAAAATCATTTGTGGAGATCAGCATTTAAGACAGCTCTTTTTGTCCATTAATCTCCTAATTTAATGTGGTCTTAATTAAAATACTAGGGATTTATTTCACCTAGAAAAGTTACTCCTAAATTTCACATAGAAAAGTACAAACAGCGATAACAACAAAAACCTAAATAATTAAACATGGTGATTATTTTCTATCTAAATTAATTTTTTTCAAACAATGTATTTCCATCATCTTGCTCCTTCTCCAACTTTTTTACATTATATGAACATAATTCAACATGTGTGTTATTTCTTTTTTATTAGATATTTTCTTCATTTACATTTCAAATGCTATCCCAAAAGTCCCCTATACCCTCCCCCTGCCCTGCTCCCCTACCAACTCACTCCCACTTCTTGGCCCTGGCGTTCCCCTGTACTGGGGCATATAAAGTTTGCTAGACCAAGGGGCCTCTATTCCCACTGATGGCCAACTAAGCCATCTTCTGCTACATATGCAGCTAGAGACACAAGCTCTGGGGGTACTGATTAGTTCATATTGTTGTTCCACCTATAGGGTCACAGACCCCTTCAGCTCTTGGGTACTTTCTCTAGCTCCTATATTGGGGGCCCTATGTTCCATCCTATAGATGATTGTGAGCATCCACTTCTGTATTTGCCAGGCACTGGCATAGCCTGACAGGAGACAGCTATGTCAGGGTCCTATCAGCAAAATCTTGCAGGCGTATGCAATAGTGTCTGCCTTTGGTGGCTGATTATGGGATGGACACTCGGGTGGGGCAGTCTCTGGATGGTCCATCCTTTCATCTTAGCTCCAAACTTTGTCTCTGCAACTCCTTCCATGGATATTTTATTCCCTATTCTAGGGAGGAATGAAGTATCCACACGTTGGTCTTCCTTTTTGATTTTCTTGTGTTTTGGGAGTTGTATCTTGAGTATTCTAGGTTTCTGGGCTAATATCCACTTATCATTGAGTGCATATCAAGTGACTTCTTTTGTGATTGGGTTACCTCACTCAGGATGATATCCTCCACATACATCCATTTGCCCAAGAATTTCATGAATTCATTGTTTTTTTTTT
>CACVCL010031433.1:0-31048 GCA_902729485.2 Mus minutoides
TATAGCTTCAACTGCCTCTGCTTCCCTGTACGGTATGAACTGCCTAAACTGACCAGCTCATGAACAAACTCAACTAACCTCAACTACAGTGCTTAAACATCACTAACTGAACTGATTCAACTGAACTCCACTGCATTAATTGAACTCAACAGAACTTCATTCACTCAACTGCCCTTTCCAAAAAAAAAAAAAAAAAAAAAATCTGGGGTCTTTTAATATCTCTGATGCTTCATTGTTTGGGATTAAAGATCTGTAGTAGCAGGGCGTGGTGGTGCACACCTTTAATCCCAGCACTCGGGAGGCAGAGGCAGGGGGATTTCTGAGTTCGAGGCCAGCCTGGTCTACAAAGTGAGTTCCAGGACAGCCAGGGCTATACAGAGAAACCTTGTCTCGAAAAACAAACAAACAAACAAACAAAAAAACAACAAAAAAAGATATGTACTAATAGCCTGCCAGAGGGATTAAGAGTGTGTCATTCCACACAGATCACACAGACAAAAATGTTTTTGAATGTGATGATCCCTTGCCAGAGCAGTCATGTTGTTAGACTAAAATTCCTATAGAAGATCCCCAGGGACTTGAGTTACAGATGGTTGTAAGGCACCATGTTGGTACTTAGAATTGAACCAGGGTCTTTTTTTTAAGAACATTAAGTCCTTTTAACTACTAAACAATAACAATTTCTCCAGCCGCTTGTATTATGATTTCAATTATCCATATAAAGCTTTCAATTATAAAACAATTATACAATAAAACAAGTCTAATTAAGTCATGTAAAATAGGATTATCTAAAACTTTAAATAGAAAATAAATATGATTTATTAGTATAGAAATACAAGCAAACATATGTTATTAATGTAAATATGAAATATATATTTATACATGCTGATCACAGAGCAAAGTAAATTTAATGCTGCATAAGATATGTATATCAAAACTATATAATAACAATAGAACTGATGTTTTTGAGTCTAGGAGTCAAAGATGAGTAAATAACAACACACATAATATGAAAGAAAAATTCTTAACTCAAACATAATAATAAGAAAGATTGATCTAGATAAAGCATTTTGAGAATTCCTTAATTTCATAAAATAGGTGCCAATATACTCACATGTTTATCAGGTTATGCATCAATAGTATGCATAAATCACATATAGTTTTTAAAGAAAATTATAGTCAGGCATATTAGACAAATATGTTCACATGTCTACAAATATAAGCTTGCAGGCAACAAAACATATATGCCAGTAAATATGAATTTTGCCTTAAAATATTTCCTGTGAAATTGCAAAACCAAAATATGCTTTATTTTTAGGTATTCAAGATATATTTATAACACTTGGTCATTTTTTTTTGGAAAAGTTAAAAAATTCCATTAAAGCATATGAAATAAAATGGCTGATGACAGTTTGCTAAAACTAAAACTTTTGAATATAATTTGAAAAAAATGAATCCTTCAGAATAATTAAGGGAAATATGCATGTAATATTTAAATCCACATATGTGTATGTTAAATCTCATTTCAGGGAGTCTCCTCTGTATTAAAATATTAAGGATGCTTTTGGAGTTGTATTTCCCTTTTGACCCAGAAAGCTGCTACCATATCAAACATCTCTTAAATAACAAATATACATTCTGAAATAAAGCCTATCAAACCCAAAGGCAATAGATTATAAACACTGTCTGTAGATATTTGAGGAGAGTTGAAACATTGAAGAAAAAAAAATGAAATTGGGTCAGATCCTCTGATTCACTCTTTACAGGATTTAGCCTGAAACTGGGTCACACAGTACATGCTGTGCAGGGTGATTAAAACTAGTAGAACACATGTAGTTTTATTTACTTGAAAACCAGGCTTTGATTCAAACAAAGGCAATGGAAACCTGAATTTTACTCAATAGAGAGTAGGATTTCTGAAGCCCAGAATGGTCTAAAAAACCTCTCTCCAGGTCTTTTGCTGACCACAGAGCTATGGCTTAGGCTGAGTACAGAGAGCAGGTTTGAATATGCTGTCCCTGTCTTCTAAATGAGATTCTTTTCAGCCCATTTAACTGAAAACTAAAAATATAAGGCAAGCACAAACAGCAATTCTTCAAAGAAGCACGACAGAATTGGGAGTTATTTCATGTCAAGAAGTTCAGGTTGTTCTCTCAAGTACTAAGAAGCCTTAGAATATCTAGTCTATCAACGATCAAAATGATAATGCAGGTCAATTTTGAGATAATTTAAGTGCTGGAATGAGTAAATATTTTAAAGCAATGTTTATAAGTATCTTAAAATCTGCAAAGAAAAAAAAAAACATGTTCCATGAAAAAATACTGAAAACAGAAAATGAACTCTATTCTAGAAGATAGGATCTCAGAGCAAGTGAAGGAGTGTAATGAGTTATGGGTATGAATCAAATGCATGATGTACATTTGTAAAACTACCAGAAATAAATTTTAAAACTTTTCAAGGAAAAAAAAACTAATATCTGACAATAAAAAGGAATAAACCTGATTGTATTAAGTCAACAACAAAATTGTGAAATTAGAGGTGGAAGGAGAATTTAAAGTCTAGTCAGTTTTAAATAGGACATTATTTAGTTTGAAATGAAGAAAGACTAATATAAAATTATGCACATAAAATGGCGTTTCTTGCAACTATAAGACAATATTAGGGGCTGGTGAGATGGCTCAGTGGGTAAGAGCACCCGACTGCTCTTCCAAAGGTGATAAGTTCAAATCCCAGCATCCACATGGTGGCTCACAACCATCCGTAACGAGATCTGGCGCCCTCTTCTGGAATGTCTGAAGACAGCTACAGTGTACTTACATATAATAAATAAAATAAATCTTTAAAAAAAAAAGACAATATTAAAATATTTTAATTAATTCTTTTATTCATTTACATCACAAATGTTGCCCACTTCCTGGTCTCTCCTCAGAGAGTTCTTCACCCCCTCTCTCCTGCCCTTCACCTCTGAGAGGGAGTTCCTACACACACACACACACACACACACACACACACACACACACACACACACATCCCCCTTCCCTGGGGCACCAAGTCTCTAGAGGATTAGGCACATCTTCTCCCATGGAAGCCGGATGCCATGTATGTGACAGGTACCAGGGACCATGTTCTTTGGCTGGCGCTTAGTCTGTGGAAGCTCCCAGGGGTCCAGATTAGTTAACACTGTTGGTCTTCCTGTATGGTTGCCATCCCTTTAAGTTCCTTTAATACTTCCCCTAACTCTCCTCTAGGGATCCATGATATCAGTCCAATGGTTGGCTCTAAGTATTTGCATCTGTCTCAGTCAGATATTAGTAGAGTCTCTCAGAGGACAGCCATGTTAGGCTCCTGTAGCCAAACACAACATAGCATCAGTAATAGTGTCAGTGTAGCTGCACATGGGATGAATCCTAAGTTGGGCCAGTCACTGGACAGCCTTTTCTTCAGTCTCTCCTGCATTTTTGTCCCTGCATTTCTTTTAGATAGAAACAATTCTAGGTCAAAAAATTTAAAGGTGATTGGGTGTCCCCATTACTCCACTAAAGTCCCTGTATATGTATTGGAAGTAGTCTCTTTAGGTTCCATTTCCCCACATTTAAGCATTTTGGTTAAGGTCACCCCATTGAGTCTTGGGACCCTCTCAAATCCCAGGTCTCTGGGACTTTCTAGAGGATTTCTCCATGCCCCACCCTCTACCCACCTTCTTTCACCTTCATAGCTGCATATTTCCATTCTTTCTCCTGGCCTCTGGGCTTCTCTCCTGTCTCTTTCTCACCCTCCAAACACATATGATTGGAGTCTAGAAGAAGAGGATTCTGAACATGGGCCATAGAAATGATAAGCAAGGCACACATTTGCTCATTTTTAAGTTCACTTTAAAGCAAGAGTCATAAACTCAAAATGGAGCTGGAGAAAGGACTCTGTGGAAGCCATCCTGAACCCTGGAGTGCTTCAAGATAGTGAAAAGATAGGGGCTATCCTGAGAGATGACAAGATGGGAGTTTTCAGGCCCTCTGTTATTTATAGAATCTCTGTCTAGATATCTGATGAAAGCAGCATAAAAGAGAAGTCATTGAAGTAACCACCCACAGGAATCCATGCCTCATCGATAAAATATCTAAGACACTACTGTCGATGAATGGACAGTACCAACCACTTTCAAGCAAGAAACAGCAAAATATGAGGTATCTATGTACTTGACTTCCAAAATTACTACAAAATAGTCAAATGTCAAATTTTCAACCAAAAATATACAGAATACACAAAAGATTATAGAATCCATTTAGCACAGACCAAAACTGACAGAAACTATGAAGAACCTGAAGAAAAGCAGCCTTTAGAGCTACTTAGACTTACTGAGCTCACAGTTTTGAAGGCTGAGAAGATGATAAAGCTTCCTCTCATGAATGCATTCTGGTTGCTTTTTAACATAAAATGTAGGGGAGGCATGGGGAAACAACATGCCTTCCAGAGCTCTTCTATATAAAGATTATTCTTGTCACAAAAAACCCTTCCCTATACAATGACATTCGTCCATCTATGAGACAGTAGCCTTCATGACCTACTCTTGTCTTAAAGATTCTCTCTCTTAAAATCACAATGGCAATTGCATTTTAACAGGAATTTTGGAAAGGTGCTTTTAAACCACATTAAAATCAAACTGCCTAACAAGGCAAGTCAGTTGGTGATAACCTCTCTTATTTCCACATGCCAGCACTTGGCTTCACAATGTTGTAGAGATGGTTCAGTCTTTGTAAGAGCTTGCTCCTCTTCTAGACTACCAGAGTTCTAAGCCAGGTATCTGTGTTGGGCAGCTCACAGGTACCTGAAACCCCAATTGCAAGGAATCTGCCACACCTTCTGACCTATATTCATACTGACCCACACTCATAATAATTCAAATAATTTTTAAAATATACATACATATATATATATGAAATTTTAATCTCTCCATTTTGTGAGGCATGTTTTATCAGATATAAAATACAGAATAAATCATGAACCATTTTATTTCATTTATCCACATTTAAAAATATTTATTTGATGTCTTGTTGCCTAATTATCTATGAAAGAAATCCTAAAAAGTATTCATTCAGACTAAAATAAAAATACTCTAGATAGTAACTTAAAGTTTTGTGAAAAATAATGAGAGTTTATTACTTTTATTTTTTCTTTGTAGCACTATTCTTTTTTTATACCTTGGGGAAATAAAAACAGAAAGATAGAAAGATCACTGCCAACCTACCTTATCGTCACACAATGGATACATAGACATTCATCCAAAGAATGTATGAGAACCATCTGTGGAAATCCTAATAAACAACATAGTGAAATTGTTCCATGTACCAGCATTATAAAATAAAACAGAAAATAAGAATTGTTGACATATACAGGAACTGGAACCTTTATATCTTATTATAGAAAATCTTAAAAAGCAGAGTCTAGGGCAGAAGTAGGTGTCTTATAAAAGCTAAATACTGAATTATCTTATGACCCAGAAATTGCACTCTGTGTAATATTTGTAAAGAATACTCAAATTCACCCTTACATCACAGCATTAATTGCAATAGTGAAGAGGTGAACTCAGCCCAACGTTCTACTCACTGACAAATGAGTAAACTGTCTTTTTTTCCCAACTTTTATTAGATAATTTCTTCATTTACATTTCAAGTGTTATCCAGAAAGTTCCCTATACCCTCCCCCCTCATGGCCCTTCTCCCCTACCCATCCGCTCCCACATCTTGGCCCTGGCGTTCCCCTGTACTGGGGCATATAAAGTCTGCATGACCAAGGGGCCTCTCTTCCCAATGATGGCCAACTAGGCCATCCTCTTCTATATATGCAGCTAGAGACATGAGCTCAGGGGGTACTAGTTAGTTCATGTTATTC
Source organism: Mus minutoides (assembly GCA_902729485.2). Classification (NCBI taxonomy): domain Eukaryota; kingdom Metazoa; phylum Chordata; class Mammalia; order Rodentia; family Muridae; genus Mus; species Mus minutoides. The sequence continues at coordinate 5,887 of CACVCL010031433.1, forward strand.
TTCCACTGTCTTATACATACACAGTATAAAATTATTGAGCCATAAAATGAATGAAGCTTTCATACATGTTACAAAATGAAAACAGTATGGGCTAAGAAATGAGAAGGATGTATAGAAGGATGTATAGATATAAAGGAGAGAGACAGCAAGTGATACAGAGACAGGAGGAGAGCACAGAGAGACAGAAAGACACAGAGACAGAGGGACAGATAGAGGGGGGGAAGGAGGGAGGGAGGAAGAAAGGGAGAGAAAGAGAATTAAAGAAACATTAAAACACCCACATCAAATGCAAACAAATTCCATTCTCTCCAACCTAGTCTTATTGGGATACAACCATAGTATTCCGGTCCAGTTGTATTTTCCTTAAATGTTTGTAGACACCTTCAAGAAACGTATTATTACAAAATGGTCCGGTAAAAGAGAAATGGAAAGTTCAAGAAACACATATATAATACCGAAGGCCAAAACACAAACATGTCCTACCGAGACACATCCTTGTACAAACGGAGACACAGATATACACAAGGAACACAAAAATTTTTGCCTCTTCTACTGTTTGTTTGTTTTTGTCTTATTTTATCATTATTCTTTCGATGATTCTTTGTTTTCTAAGAGATAGAAAGGGTATAATCTGGGTTGAAGCATTTTGGGGAGGAATTGAGGGAGGAAAAACCATAATTAGAATATATTGCATGTGGTGGCGCACGCCTTTAATCCCAGCACTCGGGAGGCAGAGGCAGGCAGATTTCTGAGTTCGAGGCCAGCCTGGTCTACAAAGTGAGTTTCAGAACAGCCAAGGCTATACAGAGAAACCCTGTCTCAAAAAACAAAAACAAACAAACAAAAATAACTATTTCAATAAAACAAAAATAGAGGAAATTAAAACAACAAAATATGAAAATTAAAATGAAAGAATATTCAGAAATAATGAATATATTACAATATGTACAAAAACAACAACATTAAATGGAAATTTAATACATTTGAGTAAATTAAAACATACATATTTAATATGGTTCTGACATTCTAAATCTCATGAAGTAATCTTCTTTGCAGGGATCTGTTCAGAAGAATTGGCCATGGATTCAGAGTACTGACAGCATGGAGTAGAACGTGTCACCTGTGTCCCTGCTGGGGCCAAAGAGAACATAGTGTCTGACACAAATTTTCAACAGAACAATAGTTTGTTTTTACTCTAATTTATAAGCCACACTATTCTGAAGAAACTGTACTCCAACATATGTTACCACATGCTAATCACAAGCCCCTGCATCATCATTCTGTCCTCAACTCACAATGCTCCTCCTGATGAATCTAAGGAGACATTCAATGCTTTCCTATAAAATATATAAAATAGGATTTGTGTTAGATAATTATGGCCAATCATAGGCTAGCATAAATGCTCTGACCATGTATGAGGTAGGCTAACCTAAGACACAATGATATACGTTTTGCTATAGTAAGGCCACCTGTGTTTCTTTTTGGTTCTGAATGCTGCACCCAATACTTACCCATAATAAGTATGTGATTTTACACTAACATAAGCTCCAAACCACTTCAGTGCATTTTTAATTTATTATTTTTAAATTACAGGAGCTCTATTTGGAGACAAATACATTGTAAGATTAAGGAAATCTGAAATCTAAAATACTAAGTGAAACAAACCAGAATTTAATGAGCAGAAAATTTTAAAATCAAATGGAATGCATAGATTCATATAGACAGAATTTTCACTAAATCATATTTTTAAAATATCCCCAAATTTGTATTAATGGATGATAGGTAATTATATATACAAATATGTAATACAAAATAATATATCTTTATATAGCAATAAAACTTTATTTATATGATAAATGTAAATAACATATGATATATATTATAAATGATAAATAAGTCTATACATAATGGTATATATTATTTATATATACAAAATTATATGCCATGACTCTTGTGTGGTATATTAAGTATAATACAAATTTACTGCACAGCATTGTATTTTAAATGAAATAAGCAGTCTGATTAATAGTGTATAAAATATTATTAACTTTTTAATATTTTTTTATCTTTGAAGCAAGCAAAGATAACTTTAGAGGCTATATTAAAGACTGAAATATAACTCTGAAAAATTTAAGAACAATGTAGTTAGTTGAAATCAGCCCAACTAGATAGGAAAACATACAATAAAATCAAAGAATATAACATTGCAGCTGAAGCACATGAACATTCAGTGAAGACAAAAGAGAAAATTGTACTGGAGTATTTGTATATAATCCAGGATGCTTGCTAAGTTTGGGATGAAAATACCTTTAACAACATATTCAACATCATAGTCTATCAACTAATAACTTGAAAATTGGAAAGAACTACCTCATGAAAAATTTAAATGTTTCTCATATTATTAGCAACTCCAAGCACTGGTTTCTAGATGTTAAAACTACTGTAATTTATACCTTTATTTTATACTTTATTAAAGCAATTAGAACTTTTCCATTTTCAATGAAAATATGGTTTTCTTCATTTTTTTCACTTGTACGCTGGCATTACATGTTGTATTTATTTCTGCACAAAAAGATTAATCTTACTACTTTCATGCTTTAAGTGTCTTAAGATTTTTATACCTGACAGCATGAAGGTTTGCAATTTTGTACCATATTTTCACCATTACTATATGATGAATTTATCATAGTTTCAGTTGTCTACATGACACAAACCTAAAGTCACCTGGGAAGTAGGCATCTCCACTGAAGATCTCTCATTGCAAACTCAGTGTGTACTCTTCGCACCATGAGTCCTTAACCAATTAATAGGAAAGAGACATTTCCCACAAAAATCACCTTTTGCTTCTCTCACGACGCAGTTTACCTTGGATTCTTTACATATAAATAGTTCATTGACTTCTGTATTATAGTTATAGCTTTTATTCTATGAGATTATAATTCAATTGTGTCATTTATCCCTTTCTTTTCCTTTTGCCAAACTCTCCCATCCATTTATCTTTCCTTGCTCTCTTTTGAAATCATGAGCTCTATTTTTCATTGATGTTTGTACTTCTTCTTTTGGTGAATGTTGAAGTCTGTTGGGCAGTTTGAGTCCCGTTCTATCAGGGAATATTGCTTTGTTGATGAAGTGGAGCATTCGTTCTCCTTTGATGTTCACGGGGGCAGGAAATCAGTGTGGGCATGGTGGCTTATAAAGCAAAAACTCCTGGCCAGATCTTCAAATTTATATATCTCTAGATACATATGACTGTGGATACATACGCACCTCTCTCTCTCTCTCTCTCTCTCTCTCTCTCTCTCTCTCTCTCTCTCTCTCTGTGCATGTGCACAGGCTTCTCTGTGGATGGCGTGTGAGTATACCATATGAACCATACCATACCATGATATTGCTCTGATCAATAAGGTATCCATTAGAAATTAACAGAAAAAAAGGGCTGAAACACTCTGACTCCTTATATAGACGACGTCATCATACTCATTCAGATGTCACTAAATTTTTTCATTATTAGTTTTCTTTTTTTATTTTCAAGCACCTCAGATCATCCAGTATCAAATCCACATTATAAAGTATATCGACATTGGTCAATGCTGATGGTTGCATCCTGCTAAAATTATGAAACAAATCATAGCAGGGGATAAATCTATGATTTAGGTGAAAAATTGGTTAATCACCTTTGCATTTGAGAGTTTCTTTATGGTCTCTTTTTAAATATATTATTCATTTTTTCTTATATATTGTATCCTGATGCAGTTTTCCCTCCCTCACTTCATGTTTCATAGTCTATGCACCCCCACCTCCCCTATTTCCCAGTTTCACTCCTCCTTTGTTTGCCTTCAAAAAAAGATCAGGCTTTCCAGTTGAAACAAACAAACATGCCATAACAGGTTATAAGACTAGGCAACAACCCTTACATCAAGGCTGGATGAAGTGACCCAGTAGGAGGAAAAGAATGCCAAAAGCAGGTAAAGAGTCAGAAACACCTTGAAAGGTTAAACAGACAAACCCTTCTCCCACTGTTGGGAGTCTTAGAAAAACACCAAGCTACACAGTCATAAGGTATATGCAGAGGACCTAGCTTAGACCCCTACATGGTCTGTGATTGTTACTTCAGTCATTGCAAGCCTATATTTACCCTACTTATTTAATTCTTTGGGATATGTTTTAATTGTGATCTGAATCCCTATGGGTCTTACAATTCTTCCTCTTTATCTTCTTCAGGTTTTCTCTGGATCTGCCTAGTAATTGGCTAAGATTCTTTGTTCATAACCATTGCTAGATGATGCATCTTTGATGACAACTGGGCTAGGCAATGATCTATGAGTATAGCCACCATGTTCCCTCTGGATTATGAACCACAGTAGCCATCTGTCTCCTTCATCCACCCCCACCCCCAACAGAACCTCTTTTACCCTTTCTGGGCACAGTCACATACTTGGGTGGTGTGTTTCTAGACATCCAGAGACAGGTATGAGGTAAATATTCTATTCTTAGTCAAATTGGTAATGACCAAATTATTCTCAGATACAAGAATGGTTCTATTCTAATAACTCAAAATAATGTTGAGAAACCTGACCATTCTATACATGTATCCTGCTATCCAATGAGACTAAGAGGTCACATTGTTGAAAGACTCAGGTGTGTTGGACCGAAAAAAAACCTAAGAAGATGTTCTTTGAGTAATGAGATTCAGGGCTAGAGAATTTGGACATCACCTCAGCAGGTTTGTAATTCATTCCCTATTTGTAAGCAGTCTGGTGGATAGGCAACTATGGTGGGAGTTGTTGTGGTATAATCTTTTTCTTCAAGTACAACATTATTTTCCATGGGGTAGACCAAGAGCATTCTTAATAACAAAATCAAAAGCAGAATAATATAATGATGGCTAGATTTCTGGCAACAATTATGAATTTGTGGGTGTCCCATAGTAGAAGGAATGTGGGTGCCATGAGACTAGAAATGTAGTCCAGCCAATATTCCATTTTGCCCCAACCCTCAGCTGAAAATATTCTTGGGAGATAATACAGTGTATAGGAAGCAGAAGGCAAAGTAAAAGTGAGCTTCCGTGATGAATTATCCATGATATCAGCCATGAAAGAATGAAGCCTCGCTGTGAAGCAACTATTTTGGGGTTATCCATCCTTTTATAAGTTACCCCAATAATTTAATTTGTTAGATAAATTAGGCTTGAATAGAATTTGTACTTGGACTTATTATCCCTGAATTTGGGATTAGCAGATATTTGTTCATATATCTCTAGGGAAAGTTGCACAACAGGAAGCAATATTAAAATAGATGTAATTACAGATAATTCCATGGCAGTGTTTTGAGGCTATCGTACCATGCAATGGATTTCTTCTTTTAAGTTTTCAAAATTATCTCTTATGTAAAAATAGCATGCATTCTTTATTTGTTTTAACAATCTTTATATTATGTTTGACAAATATACAAGGAAAATAAAATCGAACTCCATGGAATAGGAATGAGGGAATGGTCAGTTCCTTTAGGAATAGAACATTATTAGCTATAAATGATTAGACTATGAAACTTGCACTGTAAAGGGCTATGAAAACCCACAGTTCTATTATTCTACCAGCTCTACCTGTCTCCATTGTAAAGATCAATTGATACTATTATCATCTTGTGTCTGGAACACTGCCAACACCCTTCCTGTCTTCCTGCTGCCTGGCTTACCTCCCTCCATTCAGTCCTTAACTCTTCAGTAGGAAACATCTTTCTGAGAAATCAGTCTGATCTTTTATTTTGTTATTCTCTACCCACAGCCTCTTAAAAATGACAGAAAGCACTTCAGGTGACTTGAACTATCCATAGAGTTGGTGTACAGTAAATAAGACTCAGTGAATTACCAGTGGTTTGCAGCCAAGGGGTTGCGGGGGGAGGGGACTACCCTGGGCTGGAAGTAAATTCTTTTCATTCACACATATTTTTTGAGTATCTGTGTACAGGAGGTATCAGAAGAAGAAAAACTTGCAAAGTAGCTATATGCTGTTATGTAATACCATTGCGCCATTGCTAGGAGATGTGACCAAACAACTACTTGCCCTATATATGGAACTGATGTTAAAACATGGAAATTATACTACCAAANGGGGAGGGGGGAGGGGACTTTCGGAATAGCATTTGAAATGTAAATTAAGAAAATATCTAATAAAATTTGGAAAAAAACAACAACAACAACAAAAAAAAAAACTCTTACATAGTCTTTCTCGGGAGCAGAGGGAAGTTTAGTGCAGAGACTCACAGCAGACATAAAAAACAAACAAACAAACAAACAAACAAACAAACAAACAAACAAAAAACTGTTCACTGAACCATTTCTCATATTGATCCACATTGCCTTCTACGTCTTTTACTCTTCTATCAATCTAGAAAATGGTAGACAAAGGTGCAAGCAGATCTTCATTTTAATGGTGACTCATGTTGTTGTAGATGTGGAAGTTCATATAACTGAAGTAGTCTTTCTAAATCATCTAAAAATGGTAGTAAAAAGAAATAACAAGAAACATTTGCCAAAAGAATAAATGAAATGTTTAAGCAGCTAGTTCTTAGATGTCTCCTGAAATGCTTGTGGTCCCTTTAGGCCACAATTTAGTCCTATCTCTCTTCCCACCTGTAAATTTCTAGCATAGTTTTGTGAATTTTCTCCTATGATCAATATTGATTCTCCTGGTTTATTGATCAGAAACTAGAAGACAGCCTTGTACACTGAGGCTTAAAGGCACCTTTTAAAAATTAAACTAGTCTCACTGGGGTGGTTAAAAGATTAAGATTTGGCCATTTCTGGCATCTGAGCTGATTCACATTAGAACTGCAACAACTGAGGGAGAAAAAAAATAATGCACTAATGAATGTTGGAAAGAGGCAATATAATTCCAAACTTATAGAATCAAAAACAGGTAAGTGAAATGGTGTGTGACAAAGCTTTCCACAATTTCCCAGTAGTACAGACATTCAGGTGCTAGGAAAAGGCTGGAAATGATCTGGACAAGTCTATGTTACAGATTGTATAAGTTTTATTTAGAACACAGTCCAGTAGATGCGGGATCAGTTTGTTCCAGGCTTTCTGTGCTGAACTTGACTGATGTATTAGAAACAGTTGCAGACTACTCAGTGACACAAGGAGCCCATGTGTGTGTGTGTGACTGAAGTCTGTGTTCCCGCTAGTTTCAAGGTGGGGTTTACAGTGTTTGGTGGATGAGCATCTGAATGTTTTGAAACTTTTCTTGCATCAGAAAGCATTTCCAGATCCTGGTCTATGAGGTTCAATCTACTTGTCTGCTGCCTCCAAATATAGGAAAGTTGTTGAATTCCAAATATCTCGACATCCTGTGTGGTAACCAGATAGCATCTGCTTCATCTGCCTGAGCTTTGGATGGCACTACTCTTTGCTGCCCAGTTTAGTTTTATGGAGTATCAGAACTAAAAGAATAAGTTTCACCATCTCATACAAAAGGCAGAAAAATGGAGACCAAGGACATTCTTAGCAGGATCACACACAGCTTTCTAAGATCAGACTGAGAACTAGGTGTGTACTGAAGGGTATTTCTTTTTTTTTTTAAAGTAACAACATGGAAGGCAGTGATGCTTCCATTGCAACAGGACAACTTATCTAGGTTTTCCAAGTTCTAAGAGAAGGTTTTTTTTTTTTTTTTAATTTCCAAGTCATGCCCACACCTTAAATTTTCAGTCATCTGGCATGGTTCATTTTACAGTGTCATTTTAACACAGTTAATAAGAAATTAAGGATTTGCAAGGGCTTTGATAGTTCTTGAAGGGAAAATAAGCTCAGGGCTCTGCTACAGTCTTACCTTAATAAAAAGAAATCAACAAATATGACTAAAGTCCCAGAACAATAAAATATTTACAAAGCAATCAATTTTAATTAAACTTTAAGTAATCGGAATCCAAGGTCTTTGGTAAAATTTTTGATTGTTACTTCTCTATTATGGCAAAGTTTTAAGAATCAGGAGCAAGGGCTAGTTAGACAGTTCTGGAGGTCAAAGTGCTTTTCAGGCAAGCTTGGTACAGAATAGGATGCAGAGAGAGAGAGAGAGAGAGAGAGAGAGAGAGAGAGAGAGAGAGAGAGAGAGAGAGAATCAACTCCTCATGGTTGTCTTCTCACATTCTGGCAATGACATACAGGTTCTCACTATCACACATGCCATAAATATGCAAATAATAGTAAATCTAAATATTGAGAAATCAAAGAAACTCCACCTCTCTCTCTCTCTCTCTCTCTCTCTCTCTCTCTCTCATATTTTCTGAGATAGGGTTTCTCTGTGTAGCCCTGGCTGTTCTGGAACTCACTCTGTAGACCATGCTGGCCTTGAACTCAGAGATCCTCCTGCCTCTGCCTCCCAAGTGCTGGGATTAAAGGCATGCGCCACCATGCCTGGCTCCACATCTCTTTTTGTGTCTAGTGGTTGTTGATAATTCCTTTTTATTACATTCAGAATTTTTTTTTCATTTTTATTGGTTATTCTATTTATATTTAAAATGTTACCCCCTTCTCAGATTCCCCTCCATTAGCCCCTCTTCCCTCCTCTGTCACCCTGCTTCTATGAGGGTGCTCCCCACCTGCCCATCTACTCCTGCCTCAGCTCCCTAGTGTTCCCCTATACTGGGTCATCAAGCCTCCACAGACCAAAGAGGCTTCCCTCCCAGTGATGTGGATTAAGGCAATCCTCTGCAACATATCCAGCTAGAGCCAAGGGATCAACCCTATTTACTCTTTGGTTTGTGGTTTAGTTCCTGAAAGCTTTGGGGGCTCTGGTTGTTTAATATTGTTGTTCTTCCTATGGGGTTGCAAACCCCTTCAGTTCCTATAGTCCTTGCTTTAACTTCTCCATTGTGGTCCCCACATTCAGTCCAGTGTATAGGTGTGTATATTAGCATCTGTATTAATCAGGCTCTGGCAGAGCCTCTCAGGGGATAGTTATACTTGGCTCCTGTCAGTAAGTACTTCTTGGCATCAGGAATAGTGTTTGGTGTCTGCAGATTGGATAGATCCCTAGATGGGGCAGTATTTGGATGTCCTTTCCTTCAGTTTCTACTCTACTCTTTGTCTCTGCATTTCCTTTTGACAAAGGAATTCTGGATTAATATTTTTGAAGTGGATGGGTGGCCCCATTCCTCAACAAGGAACTGTGCCTACTCACTGGATCTGGTCTCTACAGGTTCTATCTCACCTTTGTTGGGTCTTTTGGCTAATGTCCTCCTTGTTAGATCCTAGAAACCTATTGGATCCCTGGCATCTGGGACTTTCTAGTGGCTATCCCCAGTTCCTCATCCCTCACTGCTACACACTAACTTTCATATTCCCAACCCTCTGTACTTATCTCCCATCTCTTCATATATCTGAACTAGTCTCCCCTTTCCCCCTCCCCTCCTCTGTCCCTTCCAGGTCCCTCTTATCACTTGCCCAAGCTTATCTTCACCTAATTCGACTTTTGATAATATCATGGTCAAGTCACTAATACCAAGGACAGAACTGGATAGTTTTGAAAAAACTTCTGCATAGAGATTAAAATACTAAATCCTCAGGGACACATAGAAGATGATTGAGAGCTGGAAGAAGAAGATAAAAGATGACTACTAATCACTTTGGCCCATGACCTTTGATCTTTTTAGGAAGACCTTATGCAAATAGGTAACATAACAGATGACCTGTCATCTGTCACCTTAGTTTGGGTATTGTATCACTATCTGTTATAAAAGGCATCAACAGAGAAATAGTAATGGCTAATTTCCCTGAATCATGTGCATACTTAGTCCCACCAAAGAACATTGATGAGCATTCCAAAGGAAAGTAATGCTTGGCATGATCAACCTAAGAAGTGACTGCAACCCAAGAGCTATTTTCACACCAGATTTTTGGCTGAGGCTTGCTCGAGGTTTTGTTGCTTTCATAAGTCAAATAGTTAATATGGACAGCAATGCACCTTTCAAGTTCACTGATTGCATATAATCCTAGACTTTCAGTAAACTCAGCCTTATATTTTTCCCATCATGCTTTACTTATTATTTGAAGTCAAATATGGCTATGTTCCCTCACCTTTTTCAAGGTCCCCATTTGTTGATTCATCTCCTCCTGATTTTGTTGCTGGGAGTAGAAGCTTCCTCCTCATAAATGATAGTACAGTGTAATTTGACATAAACAATATTTCTAGTACAGAAAGGTTCACTAGATTTCTCTACATTAAGATTAACTTCTACACTAGTACCCAACAGACTAGACTAAATATTAAAACGAAGTCACCAACAATGACATTGCACATCACTGAACTAAACTCTTATCTGATTTGAGAATCAGAATGGAGAAGTAATATGAAATAATAAACCATATGTGCTTTTTAACTAACTTGATTATAGAGTTGCTTCTGTTTAAACTTATATAGCATGATAACCTAGCATGAGCAATGACCAATGTCTTATTGTTCCATTCTTCCATGAGAATTTTAGGAAGAAAGTAATATGCTTATGGGTCCATTCTTTTTTTGTTTGGCTTTTCTCTGTGTATAAAACTTTTTTTCAACCCTCAAAAAAACTTATTCTATTTTATAGAAATGAGGGATTGTTCTGAAAAGGAAAACTAAATATAAATAAGAAAGTTTTACAACTTAATTTTAATTATTTTACTTATTCAATTTGCATCTCATTCAATGCCCTTTTCCTGGTCAGCCCCTCCCACAATCCCCCCTTCTCCTCTGAGCAGGTGGAGGCCCTCATGAATAACCTTGATCTTGGCACTTAAAGCCTCTGTGAGGCTAGGTGCTTCCTCTCCCAGTGAAGACAGACAAGGAAGGCCAGTTAGAAGAACATAACCCATGTACAAACAGCAACTTTTGGAATAGCTCCATCCCAGTTGTTCAGGATCCACATGAAGACCAAGCAACCCAACAGTTACAAACATGCAGAGAGGCCTAGTACCAGCCCACATATTCTTTGGTTGATGCTTCAGATTCTGGAAGCTATTTAAATTAAATTGTCATAATTTTGTTATGGGATAGTATAAGTATTCCCAGAACATTTCATGTGTGGTAAGTGGTTATTTGTTAAGGGACTATTTGATATTTAATCACATCTTCCCACTTGATAAATGAAGGACTTTGCAGTATATTTGGCATTCTCGGTGAAGCAAACTCACTTTAACCATTCCTTTTTTCTTATTAGATATTTTATTTTTTTTACATTTCAAATGTTATCCCTCTTTCTAGCTTCCCCCCGAAAATCCCCTATCCCCTCCCCAGTCCTTCTGCTCCCCAACCCAACCACCCCTGATTTCTGGACCTGGCATTCCTCTATACTAGGGCATAGAACTTGAACAGGACCAAGGGCCTCTCCTCCCAGTGAAGACTGACTAGACCATCCTCTGCTACATATACAGTAGAGACATAAGTCCCACCATGTGATTTCTTTGATTGGTGATTTAGTCCCAGGGAACTTTGGGGGATACTGGTTAGTTCATATTGTTGTTTCACCTATAGGGCTGCAAACTCCTTCAGCTTCTTGGGTACTTTCTCTAGTTCCTTCATTGGGGACCCTGTGCTCCATTCAATGGATGACTGTGATCATCCACTTTATTATTTGCCAAATACAGAAGAACACTGGAAAAGCCTCTCAGGAGACAGATATATCAGGCTTACTTGACCTTTGATAAAGGATATAAAACCATCCAGTGGATAAAGAACAATATTTTCAACAAATGGTGCTGGCTCAACTAGCAGTTAGCATGTAGAAGAATACAAATTGATCCATTCTTATCTCCTTGTACAAAGTTCAAGTCTAAGTGGATGAAGGAACTCCACATAAAAAAGGAGACACCGAAACTTACAGAGGAGAAAGTGGTGAAAAGCCTTGAAGATATGGGTACAGGGGAAAAATTCCTGAATACCAGTGGCTTGTGCTGTAAGATCAATAATCAACAAATGGGACCTCATAAAATTGCAAAGCTTCTGTAAGGCAAAGGACACTGTCAGTAAGACAAAACGGCAACCAAGAGATTGAGAAAAGATCTTTACCAATCCAAAATCCAATAGGAGGCTAATATCCAACATACATAAAGAACTCAAGAAGTTACAGTCTAAGCTTTAGTTTTCATTTCCAAGAAGGTGAACCACTTCATCCATAGTATAGCTCAATCTAAAGCAGAGCTTCCCAACTTTCCTGATGGTGTGATCCTTTAATATAATCTTCTTGCTGTGGGTGACCTCTGAGTATAAAATTATTTTGATGTTTCCTCAGGATTGTCATTTTGCTACTGTTGTGAGTCATAATGTAAATATCTATGTTTTCTGATGGCCATAGGTAAACCCTGTGAAAGGGTGGTTCAACCATTCAAAGATGTCACAACCAACAAGTTGAAAACTATTAGATGAAAAGGTTATATGCAGCATGCATGTGCACCCATAAGTGCATACTCACATGCACACAACATCATTGTCTCTTGCTTTCTATCACTGAGTATGAGTTATCACAACCTTTCCTTATCAAAGGTGTCCTTTCTATAGTAGTTTCAATATTAACATATTCCAGCCCATTTTCAAACACTTCAGTTTTGTGTCAGGTTTTATTGACTTTCTCTCTCCACACTAATCTCATAAGTACATTCCATTCCCCTAGCCATATGATATCCTAACACTCCTCACTTCTCTGTGAATGTCTGCCTCACATTCGCAGGCATTCTACTCTGATTAAAACTTAACTCAAATGTCACTTTCTCCATGACACATTTTGCCTTCAGTTTCCTTGTGTTTCCTGCACATTCTTTTTTGTCTCACCCTTGGCAATGTGCTGTAGTATTTTCTTAGTTATTGCTTTTGTTAGATAATAGAAGTAGAATCATGCAAAATTTCCTTTTCTGTGCCATTTCTCTAGCATCTAGCATTTCTGTACTGGGTATTAGGCGAATATGTGTTCATAAGCATGTGAGTGAATGATAAAAATAGAGTCCATGTAGTAACAAGCTTAATGAATGCCAATGGGCAGATGGTAGGGAACCAGAGTCCTGGATAACTGTTCTGAATAGAAAGGAGCAGAATTAGGAGGTAACAATAAGATACAATAAGAATCACATAATTCTACAGTTATCAAATATACAGTTTTTCAGTCTCATGTCCATGGAAGGGCTCTTGTAATTTCGATAAAATAAGAAAATGTAGTAGACAGCAAATTGCAGGAAGATAGTAAATAAATAGTATAGCTTACCCAAATATATGTTGAATCTATGCTGGGAATCTATAATTGGAAGATAAATACTGCTGTACTCCATGGAATCTGATAAAATGTTAATTGAAACATCCCAAATGAACTCTTTTTCCTTAATGAGTGATTATGCTACTATCTACAAGTTCATATAAAATCTATAAGATAGATATGAGCTTTTACTTTGATATTTTATTACCTTTCTCTGTTATATATAAGTCTTTCAACTTTTAAAGCTTTGAGGGCTAGGTATCCTACACACTCTCTTACTCTAGGACTGGGTAAATTCGTCACTTTTCACTAGGTATCCTACACACTTTTCACTAGGTATCCTACACACTTTTCACTAGGTATCCTACACACTTTTTACTAGGTATCCTACACACTTTTTACTAGGTATCCTACACTCTTTTCACTAGGTATCCTACACACTCTCTTACTCTAGGACTTGGTAAATTAGTCACTTTTCACTAGGTATCCTACACACTTTTCACTAGGTATCCTACACACTTTTTACTAGGTATCCTACACTCGTTTCACTAGGTATCCTACTCACTCTCTTACTCTAGGGCAAATTAGTCACTTTTCACTTCACCCTTGTAATTATGATTTTATGGTTTATACCATATGTCTCTTCCAATTAAATGTTAGACTCAGCAGTTTCTCAATTTAATCCCCCAATACTTTTTAACGATTGTTAGATCTTTTCCCTAATAAATATTACATAATTTGTTTATCAATAAATAAGGAAACATTATCATCAGGTAAATTGACGGGATAGAGAAAATCAGATTATTGCTAACATACAGATTAGCATTGTGTCTGTTATATATAATTATAAGAAAAATATATATTCTAAATAAATATATTCTAAATACATACACACATACATACACACATATATCATAGAAACTATATATACTATCACAACTAGGAAATACTTCCTGTGTAGCATAGCTTGGCAAAATTTTGTGACTATATTAATGAGGAGGATGTCCTTATAAATTGCTGAGCTCTATAATGACCCTAGGAGTTCAAAACCCGTGTGGAGTTGTACCTTTAAAGCACTGAGTACAGTTCCATTATACAGAATGAAAATAACAATGCCCATTATTATCTACATTAATGTTATGACTACTATTATTGCTTGAAGCAATTTGATTTGAATGATGATTAGATGTCACTGAGGGAGATAGGCTTATTTGCTTTGTTACACTTTGCTAGCTTTGAAAGGAATTTAAAAACTATACTATGGTATCATTATAGTAGTGGCACTTAGAATGACATATATAAGGTTTAATGAATTTGGAGAAAGAGGAGAATGAAACAACTTGCTTATTTTTAGTCTACTGATCTGGCACAAGCCAAGTAGGAAAGTCTACAGCAAGCCAGTGAGTTTCAAGAGATGACCCACCATTTTGCCTTGCTGTGATGAATGTGCTCTGTAAGGCAAGGGCCTCATGGACTTCATCCCAGGAGTGCTTCTAGTTGCTGTATGCCTTTCCTGCCACTATTACATAGCCTAATGATTCCTGGGTATCAGCCCTCCATACTGGGACATTTCTTGCAAATCAATATGAAGATATGCTTTCATATAATAATGCTGTTAAGATGTATAATAATCTTATAAAATTTCTGATTTGATTTAAGTAAATTTAAGAATTAATTTTAAGGAGATGGGTTTAGTTGTTTTTTCAGAGATATAATAAAGTTAAAAGCAATAATAGGATGTGATCCCTCCTCATAGAACAGTAAATAAAGTCTGCATAATGAGGAGTATAATGAGCTTTCATAAAT
This sequence comes from Mus minutoides, assembly GCA_902729485.2. Classification (NCBI taxonomy): domain Eukaryota; kingdom Metazoa; phylum Chordata; class Mammalia; order Rodentia; family Muridae; genus Mus; species Mus minutoides. Next base: position 20,908 of record CACVCL010031433.1, read on the forward strand.
TGCACTAAAAATAGGCTTGAAACAGATTTGTGACTAAGAAAAAACATTCATTCTAATGCTTCTAATTCTAATAATTCTAAACTTTCCTAACCTTGGAAGGTCCAAGGTTACAGGTATGCACCATGATAAAGCAAGACCATGTGAAAATGTTGCTTTGAACTTATAATGAGCTTAGAGAATGAAATGCTGCTTTGAACTTACTATCAACATCTTTCTGTAACTGCTTTTGGTGTGACATTTTACCCGTGAGGTAATTTTATAAAAAACAAAAATCAAACAAACAAAAAAAACCCAACTTTTTGCTTAAGATGGTATAAAAAGGCTGAGAGAAAAAAATAAAGTGTGGCTATTTGGGCTCTGCTCAATCCACAATATATATATATATATTGTACTTATATAGGTATAAGTATGCATGTGCATTTGTCAAATTGATGAAACAGGTGGTTTTGTGTGTGTGTGTGTGTGTGTGTGTGTGTGTGTGTGTGTGTGTGTGTGTATGCATGACTTTCTATCTATCCTTTTCTTTCTAGCAGGCCTCTTAAGAGTTAGAAGTTCAGATTTTCTTTTCAGAGCCCATATAATTAAGTTTGGTTTCCATCAGTACTACTAGTGCTGTCCCTATAAATCTCCTGTCACTATCAGCACTGGCCTCAATCACCCATGCCACACATCCCTGCCCACCTCAGTTGCCTGAATGTCAAGCTGGCTTTTGACAGTTAACATTTTATCAAAAAATATAATGCTTTATAATATTTCTTATTCTCCTTTCAGAAGCGTTTTTAGTGTACTAAGCTTTGGATCCCAATTCTCTTATGTAAAGATCATAAACATTGTGGCAGCTCTTTTCTGGATTAGAATTTTTCTTTCTATGAACATTCAAACTAAGGCCTCTGGAATGTCAGAGCTAAAGACAATATAGAGGCCATTTGATAACTGTCTAGTTTTCTTAGTCACAAACTTGAAGGATGAGAATGAAAAAAGGAAGTACCATTACTCCTTAAAGCAACCAAAGAATGTATTAGAAGTGTCCTCTATTGGGCATCTGAGTGAAATATGGAACAAGTACAGCCATTCACCGTTTATTCATTAGGGTATCCTGGGCAAGCTACTTTACCTCCTGTGGCTCAATTTCATCATGGTAAAAGGAGAACCCTAATCTCTGCTCAGGCAAGCTAGGTAGTTGAAGCATAAACAGAAAAGCATACGTCAAAGCACAACACAACCTATAATATACACTTCCTATCCTTTTTGTGCCATATGTACAATCATGACACAGTGACAAATGTAACTCAGAGTAGTTTCTTACACAGAGACAGTGAGTATAGCACATAACTACTTTTCATACATTCCTGAGGTAACTATATTAGGATTCCATGTTCTAAGTACATTGGCACTGATGGATCTGGACAGGGAATTTTCATGTGTGTATTCTATGATTTCTAACATCTTTAAACATTGGCACAGCTTCAGGAGAGGGTATTGGATGTTATTTGTATGTTTCTATAGGGAAATCCAGGTGAGGTGAACAGGGTGATTTTTAAAGGGCAATTTGAAAAGTTGACATAGGGTCATGCAACCAATACTCAGAAGTCCTTATTTAAAAATTGGATCCATCTTGTTCAAAAGGCCATAGACCTGAAAAAAGGAAATTGAACTGACATTGTTTCTGGTAGGAAAAAGTCCTTTTGTCTAAATAAGATTAGGGAATCAAAGGTACATTTTTGTTTTCTAGGCGGTGTCAAAATGCAGCCAATGCAATACTGCAGTCTTGAACAATTGGTTGTAAAAATCACCGGTAAAAACATACTGCAGATGGCAATCAATTACTGCACAGGCCCTGCTCCATTACTCAGTGAAGACTGAAAATGATTCTACAACTCTGTACCAGGAAATAACACCTTTCCTAGGAACCTGCCCTCTGCTGGTTAGCCCAATGACCTGTCCTTGCTAAACAGGGATATTATTCAAAGATGCAAATGAGGTATTTTGAGCATTTTTTATATTTATGACTTTATTACTCTGAGATGGTTGGGAGTTTTAATTTTGTGGTTAGCCCACCTGCTGTTTCTTTATTAAACACATAGTTCTGATTAATCAAAACTCTGCTTTACAGTCAGGTCACACAGATCCCATAAAGCAGGATGCAGGAGTTTGCAGTGGATCTAGGATGAGATTTATCTAGTAAAGATGCACACTGATTTATACGTGTGCTCACGAGTGTGGCTGGGAATTAAAATATGATAGCAAGTGAGAAAGGTTCATAGCTTTCTGAATGCGATCATAAATAAGGGATTTCACAACCAAGTTGCTCTCTTTAATATCCAGGGTACATCTCATCCATGAGTGTGCCAGGGTCACTCTGTTGGTGGTAACTCTGGTAAACCAGAATGAGTTTGAAAAGTTTCAGAAAATTGGCATCACAAATCCACAATTCAATCAGCTGCTACTGTATTTTATACACACCACAGCAAAGCATGTGAATTCTTTGAAGTGAATGAAACAGAGATGCAATTGGCAACAGTACCAAGATTTCTGTCTCCAAGCAAATGCCAAGGAGCTGGTTTTGCACTAGTCTCAATAGATCTTTAGAAGTGGGAGAGAGCTGCAATAAAAAGTTTAGGGAGAATGTCCCACCATTAAAATCTGCTTAATAGAGAAAATTGAATAACTAAAGAGGATATAGATAGTGTTCTGATATATATATATATATATATATAGATATAGATATAGATATAGATATAGATATAGATATAGATATAGATATAGATATAGATATAGATATAGATATAGATATAGATTCAAAGTCAAATTGGAGTCCATTTTCTCCTCAAGTGTTACTACTAAATTTCCCAAAGAAAGGATATTCTGAGTTTTAACAAACCAAATATATAGTTTCTTTTATAGCAACTTCTAATATTGCCCCAAGCTAGTATTATTTTGATAATACACATTGATATGAAATATAATTTGATATCTTGAGGAATGAAACAAATGAGACAGACAAGGTTATAAACATGATCTCATTTACATTGAGAATAGAAAGATTCTGTATCTATAGAAAGAAGCAAGGCAGAGGTAAGTAAGTATGGCTCAAGGGCCACATTTCTTATGGTCCTGAATCTTTGGGTAAATTTCTAGGCTTTGTGTATGCTACATTTGCAACTGAATGAAATCCTTCAAAAGGCACTTACTTGCATTGTTTTGTTAGATAGACCTGTTGGCAAACTTCATTTTAAAATATTCATGATTTTATCCTTGGATTAGTTCTGTGTTCACACATCATCAGAGAAACATCGCAGTGGGCAGCAGTTAATGCAGAGATCCATAACTGGTCAAATACATTGAAAAAGTGATGGAACTGTTTATCCCTAAGTGGTACATTAACATCACCTTTTCTAAGGTACAAGGAACATCATGGGTCTGAGAGGATGAAAAATCCAGAGAAGAGGGGGCCATTTTGCCAACAGTCACATTCTGAACATGACATGGTCATTGTACTTATAAACTCATCATAGCTGGTGTTACTTGAAGAAGATCTGAATAAGAATACGTCCATTTGCATTTAATTATAGATGGGGAAGGTTTCATGAAGCCCCACTCTTCTGTGAAGTACTATTCATAATTAATGGTTGCTGGGATGGGGTTGTTGGTAGGGTCACTTTCTTCAGTGGTGTAGCCATTTATACATTGTCCATGGTGTAAACAATTTCCCATTCATGCAAATGCAAGAAACCCTAATTGAACTCAGTAGTTTACATGCAAAAAGAAGACCTGTAAGTAGAAGGAAGAGTTGTTGAGAAAAAGGGTTTTAGGTTAAGGGGCATGGGATAAGACAGAGCAGTGAGGAGCAAAAACAAATAAAATTCATTGTAGAGATGTAGGAAACTGTAAAATAATATAAAAAGCAAAATCAGCAGTTGTCTAATAGACCCCAGTAGAGGTGGGACAAAGCATGACTTAATAGTGATGCATGTGGATCTGGCATGGAGAAATTATCATCTGTGGGTACACAGCACTCGGTGCTTATCAAGGACCAATACACTCTTACAGCAGAAAAAGTAACCTTAAATGTAAAACACCTATTTTTGTCAATAATAATGTCTCATTAGTCGTTCATCAGTTGCCAAAAATGTGCCACAATCACCAATGATTTAAAAAAAAAAAAAGGCTTCCAGTGATCCAGTGGTAGAAGAATGGGTGTTAAAATATATGGAAAATGCTTTCCGCTCAATTTTTCTTTCAATCTACAACTGCTCTAAAAATGAAGTCCTTTTAAATTGGATGATGTCTTGTTGCAAATGATTCTCTGAAAACCTCTGGCAATTAGGTTTATTTTATCCCATCACAGATGACAGTACTGAGCTGAAGTTCAATGATCAGTCAGTAATAGAAGAAAGCAGTGAACTTCTGGCACACAAAAGTATTATGTCTCAGACAGGTCACCTAGTAATTGATAAAAGCCTAGTGCTAAATGAACAAGTCAATCCCTATACTCTGAAGATGCTCTGTCCAACACAGAAGCTATCACAAACATCTTTATGGCTTGCCCTAGAATGACATTCTCATGAAGAGTTTAGAAAAAAATATCAAAGGGTCATAATTGGGAGAAAGAAACATCATAAAAGGAACAACAGGAAGATAAAGGACGTGGTACGAAGCTCTAAAGGTTAAAGAAATTTGTCTTTTTCTGATGATGCTGTTTTTATTACTGTGTCTCTCACGCATAAACCTAACATGGTTTAAATTTTTCTGTCATGTGTCTTTATAAGGTAAGTTCCTGGATGCTAAATAAAGAACAAAAGCACTTTATTCTCTGTGAGCAACTTCTAAGAAGCTATAGTCTTAATAAATTTCTTAAGTGTTTACTGCTTAAAAGCTTATACTTTCTTTCTTTGACTGAATAAGTAATAAACTTAAAAAGACAGCATATATTTATCTGTTTAGTGAAAAAAGGATGATCTAGATTCACATGACTGTGTTCATGGTGGAAGAATTAATAAGCAGCAAAGGCCTAGGGCTAGTTCCTGCTACCATGAAAAGCAATGTCCCATTTTGATGAATAAAAATGCACACAACACAAGGGATGTGGGCAAGAGGCTGTGTAGCTTTATAAAGAGACACAATACAATAGCACATAGCACATGAAAACAACACTAATTGCTCTGGAAACGTGAAATAATGCACAGTGCTGGGTTAAACAAAAGTATGCATTTTCCATATTAATTCCTAAATGCATCATGATATAAAGATGGGTGATTTTAACTCTTATTAATTAGCAACTCTGAAATCACTTGACATCACTAAATGTCTACTTTTCCAAATGTACAATGGGTACATGCTAAGCTATTTTTTTCATCTTTGGTTTAGTGTGTTGCTCAATCCACCTTAGGTGAATGGTAAAATGTCCCATGGAGAAATATAGAATGATGCCCCACATAAGCTCTCATAATGTTATCATTGTGAATGTAATACTTTGACCTGGGAAAGGGTCCACAGTTTTGGAACTGTAAAGGGGATATAGAGTATTTCACAGAACTTTCCTCCATCCTTCTATGCTAGAATCTAGAGTTTTGTTAATGACTTCTTACTTAATAGCCATATTAGAGAGAATCAAATTATGTGTCTAATTACATCAGACTTAATAACAAAATCAAATCATCTGCCTCCCCTACTAATTACAATTTGTTTCTGCAGTGTCACAATGCCTTCAGTCCAGTGGGATAAATGAAGCCTGAAGAAAGCACACTACAAAGTAACTTTAAACCATATTTCCCATGCATCTGGGGCTTTCGAAGAAGAGTTAAATAGAAAGCATCCATTCAGCATTTCTCAATGATAAAAATGTAGATTTCATCTAAATGGACCATGAAACTGTTTCTGCACTAAATGCTCTCTGGTGTAGAATCTTCATTAGAGGAAACAACTGAAATCACTTTCATGACAGGTGTAAATACTTCTTAATCGGTTTAAAGAAATAACATAAACTTCACTTTCTTCTTCTAACCACACCTTCCAAATTGCCTCAATTTTTCAGTGTGTATACTTCCCAGGAAACTAATACCTCAACAGTCTGCATGGATAAAAGTCAGAGAGAATTAAACGGTCTTTAGGGAAGAAAATAAGCAGTGGTACCTGGTAGAATTTGCATATACAACTTTGCTCATTCCAGCTCAGGTAGCACTCCAAAATGTTTCACATATTCTGGCACTTAGTAACCCTGTAGTTAGGATGCACACTCAGGATTTTACACAAGACTATTTAACTGGGTATTGCATCCCCTCATGGCAGCCTCAACACCATGCTGTATTTAGACACTAACACCTTAGCAGTCTGCAATGACAGTGCTTTGATTAGTAATATTTCATGTTGTGAAAGTACTACAACTATAGGGTAAGACAATTCTCCTCTAATAATAGAGTTGAATGCTTCATACCTCTAAATGTAATGGACATATCCATAATACATAGTTGTTATAAGAATCTATAAGTATGTGTATGCACAGGTACAAATACATAATTACTAGCTTGTATACTCAGATTCATAAGCAATTATTATAGGACACAATCAGATGTGATTATTTTTTAGCTATCTATGTAGGTTGAATCATCTTCTGCCAGTGCACTCTGGCTAGTATCCTATCTTGTCCTCTAAACGTCTCCAACACAGTTTTAAAAAAAATGAGTCTTTGGTATCATTAACTGACAGCTACCAAAGCAATCTTAGATTTTAAGATATTATCCATTTTATTTAAAGACAAGGAGACAACATCATTTTTTAAAATGAATGTTTCATTGGCAAATGAATCAATTCCTGGTGCTTTAGAAAAGAGGAAAAATAACAGAATAGATAAAACCTAACATTCTCAGATAGAAAGATAGCACCATTTACACAACACCAGGAAAAAAATGAGACAAATCTAGAAGGTGGGAAATTCAACATGAAAACAGACCCAGAAGCTTCAAAAAGTCAATATTGCGAGACAAAAAGAAAGCAGTGGAAATGGATCTGTTTAAAAAGACATTAGGAAGACATGCAGCTCTACTGTATTATCAGAACTTTGAATCGTGATCCAGAAAATATCTATAAAATATACTCTTGAAAATACTTGTGAAAATGGGGATATGAGCCAGTTTGTACTAATTCTTAGTTTGGAACCAGTACTGTTAATAACCAGTACTGTTATTCCCTCAATATTTAAACATATCACCACATCTGAAATGTAGGCTCAAGTGACTCAGGAGGAATACCCAAACAGCTTGATGTAATATAACATAATGGAACACACATGAGCATAGTGTTTGCATAAACATTATAAGCAAGCAAAGCACAGGTTATTACAGTTGGCCATAAGTGCAAGATATATTGATGTTCATTTTTTTTTTCATCCAGTGGGATGTTTGAAACTGGCTGTAACTATTTTGCCACATCAGCTTGACTCCTGGCCTTATTTCTTACCCATAGAGAGCTGGGCTAGTGATTTAACCACTCTGTACCTCATATTCATCATACATAAATAAAACTACTAGCATTGTCTTTCTCAGAATATTCTCATAAAGGGTGCCAGGGTAATAACACATGTATACTTCTCAGTACAATATCTATCACACCATAAATGGGTTGTACACTCTTTGGCTTCTAATGAAAAGAAACACAAAGAATCTTGAGTTAAAAACTATAAAATCACCATGCATAAGGATTCCCTTTTGGTTCCTAACATGAACAAGCTACCCTCTAAACAACCTCCTAGTAACATGTCAGTCAAACCCAGTTACAACCCTGCTCTATCAAGGATTCCCCACTATGCACATAAGTAGTGAGAATCACAGCACCAGGATCATGTGGACAGGCAAACTGCCCAGTGCTGAATTGTCACACTCTCCCCACTTTCTGTGCTGTTTTAGCTGTTTATACCTTCTTGAATTTGATCATATAAGCTGTGCTTTTTACGGTTACTCTATCTATGAACTAAAAGTGTTTCAAATCTTGTATTATGGTGTTGAAATCCAAGAGTTAACACCAAGACATTACAAGAAATTTTTTTTGTTGTTGTTTTTAGAGCCATGCCAGACTTATACTCTGTCAGCAGTAGGAGAATGAAAGTGTCCTAGACAAGAAACAGCAAGTTTGTAATTTTAAAAAGTAGAAATTTTCAGTTAATTTTATGATCCTGGAAAAGCTACATGTTACAGTTTATGGTCAGACAGTCAACATACCATGAAACATTTATGATCAGTCAATTCTCAGAACAATGGAAGCAAGTTACCGTGTGTAAGACAAGAATATTGAGGAAACAACAATGACCAAGGTGAGTCTAGGTAAGAACATGATCACAGTCTAACATACGCACTATTAAATGTGCTTGGAAAGGCAGCATAGATAGAAGCTCTTATCTGCCACATTTCTGGAAATTAAATCCACTGTGAATCAAATGACAGAAAACTTGGAGTTGAAAGATGAAAACTAGAACTTGCTCATAGAACAAAATTTATATTAGTTCCCCAGGGTATAAACCAAAGAGCATTAGCTCTTTAAAGGATGTGAACATTTAAGAAATGTCATTGGCTCTAGGGAAATAACTCTTAATTTAAAAAGATATATTGAGAAAAAATTAAGGTATTATCAGATTATAAAACATAGCCAGATCTGTGAGCATGAATAAAATTACTATGGAAAAATTATTCAGAGTATCAGAGGAGTATACATGCTAAAATGTCAGAAATTCTGGTTTTAGATGGCAGGCTGAGTGGCAGCAGTGACTGAAAAGGAATTGTATACAGGCACAATTGTCTATCTATGGGGAACTGCATTCAGGACCACAAGCAGACACCAAATCAGCCAGTGCAAGTTCTTTGTATAAAATCACACATTATACAACACTTACTTGTAAGTAGAACACACCCTCTTGTGTCATTAAATAACCTCTAGGTTATTTGTAATCCTTAAGAAGATGAAAGTGTTAAAACACAGGCATTATAGCATGTTCTGTAGCAAGGGAAACTGTTTATATATGTATAATAGAGATGCACTGTTTTTCAAATATTTAAAAAATTTTGAAAATTACACTGCAAAATTCTACTTCCTAAATTTAACCAACAGTTAATTAAATCCATGGTTCAGTGATTGGATTACTCTACACCGAAAGCTTGTGTATAAATCAAGATAATCTTGTGTGTGTGTGTGTGTGTGTGTGTGTGTGTGTGTGTGTGTGTGTGTAGTCTGTTTCAAATGTATATGTATAATGAATACAGTGAGAAGCAAAGAACACAGATAAGCAAGTAAATATCTTTATAGGCATTTATAAACTCCGTTGGGACAAACCTGAGAGTCATATTCCTGGACCTTGAGGTAGATTGACTCTCAGTTGCCTAAGGAACCACCACATATTGGTTGCAATCAGTTTACACTCCCACCAGTAGTGAATAAGTTTTCCATTTTTCCCACTTTCTTGCCACCATGTGCTGTCATTTGTTTTATTGATCTTGGCCATTCTGACTTGAGTAAAATGAAATATCAAACTCTGTTTAATTTGCTTTTCCTTAATGGCGGTTAAACTTTTTCTAAATGTTTCTCAATCATTTGTGTTTGACTTTTAGAACTCTGTTTAGTTTAGTAACAGATTTATTTTTAATTCATCAAAATACATTGCACCATTTTTTTTTTCATATTTAGATGTGTCATTTTTTTAAAAAGTTTCAGTAGGTATTACAATCTCATTGACTCCAGAAGTTAGTTACCTAGTAAGAGATCAGAGATGAGTAGAGGATCTCCTAAGCAAGTTGAGATGAAAAATAATATTATGACAACATAAAGAGGATAGGAGACAACATAAAGAATAGGGGGAGAGCCAGGCATGGTGGTGCATGCCTTTAATCCCAGCACTTGGGAGGCAGAGAGGCAGAGGCAGAGGCAGAGGCAGAGGCAGAGGCAGAGGCAGAGGCAGAGGCAGAGGCAGAGGCAGAGGCAGAGGCAGAGGCAGAGGCAGAGGCAGAGGCAGAGGCAGAGGCAGAGGCAGAGGCAGAGGCAGGCAAATTTCTGAGTTCAAGGCCAGCCTGGTCTACAGAGTGACCAGGACAGCCAGAGCTATACAAAGAAACCCTGTATCAAAAAACAAAACAACAACAACAACAAACAAACAAACAAA
>CACVCL010031434.1:5000-31003 GCA_902729485.2 Mus minutoides
AGATTTCCTGTCTCTGTGGCTAGTCTTTCGGATGTATTATATGAACCTTTAAAAGGTGAAAACAGCCTGTCTGTAAAATGACTAATTATTCAGTTCTAAAATTTAATTAACTCAAGTTCCTGTGTCTCTTCTAGGAATGGTTATGATAAGGAACTTGAATAACTTATTTTTTTTTGAAAAGACGCACGGCAGAAAAAAAGAGGGAGTGTTAGAGGTAATAGCACCTATATTTTATAAGTGAAAGATTATCACACACATGCATGCACACACACACACACACACACACACGCATGCATGCACACACACACGCGCATGCACACACACATGCACACATCATGTAGATGCATTTAACATGTGGCATCTATTCTTTAAAACTGAGGAAATGAAGTGGTTGAAGATTTGCTATTGAGTTACTTTCAAGAATTATGGAGGTAAAAACATTTGCCTCATCTTGCTTTAGACATCAATTATACATACAAATACATTAATTCAGACTATATTACAAAATCTCCAGAAATTTAGGAAGCTCTTGTCACCTAGAGCTCTCTATAGGGAGCATCAAGATAGCACAGACTTAGTATTTCCCAAGGTCAAGCCAATGAAAACTGATGACCCTGATAGTACCTTATATAAAGTCCCTGACATTGGAGAAATCACTTAGATCCATAAACCTATCACATCTTAATATAATTGATAAGGAAAATGGGATACTTTATAATTTGATGAAATTGGGGAGAAAAAGATCCCTGGTCTCTTTCTACCTTTATATCGTAATGTTACAATTTTATACCCCCCACATGAGAAAGAATATGTAAATTTTAGTTTAAATAGAAATATACTTTTTTGCTCTGGCAAACACCTGAGAGTCATTCTTTTCCTTGCTCCAGGATAGGATTCCTGAGGAAATTTGGTTCACTGCGAGGCATTGTTTCATTAGTCTGACAGGAAAAGGAAAGGACACACATATATATATTTTTAGATAATTTCTTCATCTAAAGAGGTAGCTATACTGCTAGTTACTGACACACAATTACAACGTGTATGTTTCCTTATCTGAATTATAGATTCACAAGGGGTTCAAAAGAACCCCAAAGGCAGAAATTCAAATGACTCTGAAAGAAACCAAATATCTCCAAAGGTTTTTGGGACTCAAGTGTAGTACTGAGTGCTCAGAGTGTGCGGCACTGTGTCGGAGTGTGCGGCACTGTGTCGGAGTGTACAGCACTGTGTTGAAAGGTCATGGGTGTTTAGGAGCTGAAGCCTTGCTAGGCAGTACATCGCTTTAGGTGGGATTTGAATATTAGAGCACTGCCCCACTTCCCATTTCCTTTCTCTGCTTGCTGGATGTGGATTGGATGTGAGCAGTCAGCTCCCTGTCTTGATATCATACCTTCCTTGCCTGTTACACATTCTATAACTTCTTCCCATCTGGAACTATAAGCTAAACTATACCATTTTCCCCTCTATGATGCTTGAAAACCCTGTTTATTGGTTCTTTGTGAGTTTTACATCATGTACCTTAATCCCACTCATCTCCCCTGTCCCTTCATATCTGACCCCTGCAACCTTATCCCTTACCTTCCCAAACCAAACCAAACCAAACCAAACCAAACCAAACCAAACCAAACCAAACCAACTAACCATCAAAAAACAAAAACAAACCAAACCAACCAACCAAACAAACAAAAAACCAACCAAAACCCAATAACACATCTTGTCCTGGAAGCTGGAGTGTGGCACAGTATATTACAGTGCACCCTTTTGTCTACACGTCTTTACTTGCAAGCACTCATTGCAATGAGTCATTGTTGTTTGAGGCGTCTGGCTTCTGCTACACCATCAATACTGGATTCTCACTGGGACTCCTCTCAGATATCCTGTTGCCCTGTGTCATGGAGCTCCTGTAGCTTTGGATCTGTAGGACCCACACCTTCACATGCTCCAGCAGTTCATCCGTGGAGGAGATGTTGTGGTGGACCAACTCAAAGCCTTGGATCTGCGCCTGGGTGGTAGCTGAGTTGATCAGCCTTCCACCTCTCATGCATCCACACCACCAGGGCCAGCTTTCCATCATTGCCCTGATTAGCTCACCCAATGCTAGAGACAGAAAGGGATAAGGCCATCTCTCCTGCTCTCCTGCTCTCCCTCAGGGCCAACTCACCCACACCCTTGTCTGAAGGGTCAGTTCTATGATTCTGTCCAGTTGAGGTGTAGGGTCTCACCAGCGACAGCTCTTCAGTTCTCATGACCTGGTGTGTCCGCCAGGGGGCAGGGCATGTCTCCTGCATCTCCACCTTCGAGGCAGATGAGAGGTGGGGCCAGCTCTCCCATACTCAGGCTGTCAGGGTCGGCTCATCTGTGCTCTTGCCACCAGAGCTAGCTCTACTGTGCTACCCACGAATGGTGCAGGGCCCAATCTCTCAAGTGCCGCAACCAGCGAGCAGCGGGGCTAGGACTGCACAGCTTAGACATCAACACGGTTCCTGGCAGCATCATGGCATTTGGTGGTAATTTAAGCCACTGACATTGCCGCAGACCCTGGCTGTTGTATAGCCACAGACCTAGACGTGGCTCTCAGTGGCAGCACTGGCAGAGACTTCACCATGGCCTCAAGTGGCAAGATGGCTACTCACATCGGATTATTTGTCTAGTTCTACCCTTGCATCTCCAGTTCTGTTCCTCTTCATAGTGCTCAAACTTTCTCTTCTTTCTTTCTACACATACTTGCACTTCATGGTGGCTCTTGCTGCTAGCAGGCCATGAATTGGGTCTTTTCTGTCTGCCTGGTGGTGGGTGGGCTTCTTGGAATACAGGTTCTTTTAAAATTTGCTTGTATGATTCTCTGAATTTTCTTGTTGTGTACTGTAATCTTTTCATATCTAATTTTATTCATTTTGTCCTTCTCTTTCCATCTTTTGGCTAATTTATCTAAGAGTTTACAATCTTGTATTTTCCCAAAGAACCAAGTCCTTATTTCATTGATTCTTTATAATTTTTGTAGTTGTGGTTGCTTCTATTTCATTGATTTCAGCTCTGAGTTTGGTTACTTCTTCCCGCTCACCTTTTTTGAGTATTATTACTTCTTGTTGTTCTAGAGGTTTCAGGTGTGCTATTAAGTTACTAATTCGAGGTCTCTCCACTTGTTTGACATACCCATTTTCTGCTGTGGTCTTGTCTCCTAACGCACTGATTTCCTTTGTGTCACATAGTTTCAGATATTAGTTACATTGTCATTCAGTTGCAAAATGTTTCAGCTTTCTTCTTGGTTTCTGGCTTGACCCAATTTTCATGAAGTAGTGAGTTACTCAGTTTCCATGAGTTTGTATACTTTCTGCTTTTTCTATTGTTACCAATATCCAGGTTTATTTCTATGGTGATCAGACAGAATTCATGATATTAGTTCTGTTTTCTTGTATCTTTGAGACTTCCTTTGTTTCCTAATATTTGGTTAACCTTGGAGAAAGTGAGCTACTGAAAAGTGTTTGAATGGAATGTCCTATAGATGTTTGCTAGGTCCATTTGATTTATGATGTTTTTTTATTGCAGCATTTTTTAAATCTGAATAACCCATCTATTGGTGAGGGTTAGTTGTTGAAGTAACCCACTATCACTGTTTGAAGGTCAATATATGATTTTAGTTGTAGTAGTGTTTATTTTATGAATTTGAGTGGTCTTTTGGTGTATAAATGTTTAGAATAGTATTATCCTCTCAGTGCCATTTTCCTTTGATGAGCATTTTATGTCCTTCATATCTCTTCTCATTAGTTTCCGTCCAAAGTCTGGTTTTTTTTTTTTTTTTTTTTTTTTTTTTTTTTTTTTTTTTTTTTTTTTTTTTTTTTTTTTTTTTTTTTTTTTTTTTTTTTTTTTTTTTTTTTTTTTTTTTTTTTTTTTTTTCTGTTGTTAAGATGGCTATACTTTCTTGCTTTCTGGGTCTATTTGCTTAAAATAACTTTTAAGTCCTTACACCTTGAGGGAATGTCTATCTTTGAAGGTGAAGTGTGTTTCTTGGATGTAGCAGAAATATGGCTCCTGTTTTCTAATCTAATCTGTTAGTCTGTGACTATTCACTGGGAATGAAATCATCGCTGTCGAGAGTTATCAGTGAACAGTGTTTATTGATCCCTGTTTTATTGTTATTGTATCTCCCTAATTTCCTTGACTTATTCTCCTTCAATTATTTATTCCTTGTGTCCCCTTGCATGTGGTTAACCTCTTCACATTGAAGTTTCCTTCTAGTGACTTCTACAGCTGGGTTAATAGGCAGAAATTACTTGAATTTGGTTTTATCATGGAATGTGTTTCTTTCTCCACCAATTGTGGTTGATAGTTAGCTGGGTACAGTAGTCCATGTTAGCATCTGTGGTCTCAGAGAGTTTGCAGATCATCCTTACAGGCCCCTCCGGCTTTCATAGTCTTCATTTAAAAATTACAGTTTATTTATAATGGGCCTGCCATTATGTGACTTGGTCACTTTTCCCTTACAGCTTTTACTATCATTTCTTTGTTCTGCACTTTTAATGTTTTGATTATAATCTGTTGTGGAAATTTCTTTTCTGGGTATATTGCTATTCTCTATGCTTTTAGTACCTTAATATGAAACTTTTTCTTTAGATTTGGGACATTTTCTCCTCTGATTTTGTTATAAATATTTTCTGGAGCTTTGACCTGGTTTGTTCTCCTTTTTCTCTTCCCATTATTCTTAGGTTTGTTTTTTTTTTTTTTCATAGTTTCCCAGATTGTGCCTAATTTTTTTAAAAAAAGATTTAACATTTTCTTTAATTTAGATATCCTTTTTTTTTTTTTTTTACATTGTCTTCAAGATCTGAAATGATCTCCTTCATATCATATAATCTCGTGATGAGGCTTACCTCTCAGGTTTCATTTGACATCCTAAAATTTTCATTTCTAGTTTTATTTCAAGTTCTTTTTTCCTTAGTGATTCATTTCTTTGTTAAATTCTACTTTAATGCCTTGAAAGGTTTTCATTATTTCATTTATTTTTTATATTCTCATGGCCTTTATTAAATATTTATTCATATTCTTTTTGAGGTCCTTGAACATATTCATACTTGGTATTTGGTAAGTCCTTGCCTTGTGCTTCACTTAGGGATTTTTCTTGGGGCCAATTGCAATAGGGTTGTCAGCAAAACTTTGGAATGTTGTGAATTTTTACGCCATCCACGTGCAAGGGTCATTCTCTGTATGTACTGCTGAAGTGAGCAGAGTACAGGTTTTTAATGCATTCCCTTATGAGCTTCTGAACTCCTTTGATGTCTATTTTAAAGTTTCCATGTTCATTTCTGTTTATTTGGGTCATCTTTTTCTTTCTTTTTATTAGTTGTCCAAGGGCCTGCTAATAAGTACACTTTATCAGATTATCTTTAAGTGATTCATTTCTAGATATCTAAAAGAGAGTTTACTCACCAGGGAGGTATATAATTATAATTTACTGAGCAATGCTATTTTTGTTTTCTCAGGATTTATGAGAATTTAAATGTTCTTTCTATAAAGTGCTCTTATTTTTTTCCTTTAATAGAGACAAATATTACAGATTCACTTATACCCTGAAACTACACCATTTTTATGTTATTTCAAACACAGACTTGGATGGGAATGGTAAGAAATGCCTTTTCTCATTGCAATGTTTTTATCAGTTCTTAACTAAGCTGTCAAAGCCTGAAAAAGAAAAGCACACGTGTGCACACTGTACTTGATTAAAAAAGAAAGCACACATGTGCACACTGTACTTGATTAAGAACAGCTATTTCAGCAGAGAGCACGTTATGTGCAACAGACTCAAGGAGACAATTACAGCATCTGATGAGTAGCAGTTAGGTGATGGGTAGCAAGCTGTTATACTGAAAATAGCCACACGTGTATCTTATTCGCTTCACATAATGTGAGCAACTTGCCACCTTAGTCTTTTGTATAGCCACACAGCTCAGTGAATAAATAATACAACAAGCACGTCTCTAGATACAGTAATCCCCTAACAGTTAGGTATCCCTCACCTTAAACCTCATGCACTTGACAGCTCCTTAGGGTAAAGTTTTCATTGTCAACTCTGGGTCCTAGGATCGTTCATAGATGTCAGTGGAGTCTTCTGCTTCCACACCAGTGTGTTTGTAGGAATCTGAAAACAGTGTGTGTGGGCGGTCACTTTTACTCCTGAACAATGTTAATTTAATATGAGTCATGCATGCTTTCAATGGGCATTAAACTTCATGGCCACGTGTGCCTGTTTTTAAATGTAAACGAGAGAATGGATGTCATAAACAAAAACCAACCACTCCAAGGAATGATAGTTAGAGTAGACAGAAGCATGAATTTTTATAGGCTTGGACAATTTAAAACTATGGATAATGTTAGCTTCTAGGACAAAGAGGTTCTTTTAATTCATTTTTTCCCCCTGAGAAGCAGAAGACACATAGGGTGCCAAATTATTACAATTGAATACATTTGATTCAATTAACTAAAATCGATATATTCCCACATACTTCAGAGAAATTCCTAAAATCTCTCCCCCCAAAGAGCTTTAAATGAATTCTTTCAGTCAAAATTCATGTAAGGACTTGCAGAACACTGAAGAATACTAGGGAAATAAAAACGACACAAAATGTTATTTCTAAATTTGGAGATAACTGACCTTAATGTCTCTCTATCTCAAACGTAAGCCAACCCATTTAGGGTTAATTTAATATTTAGGTTAGCACCTAGATAGCCTTTAGCTCTTTCTATTGTTTTAGCTTTTTTTTTTTTTTTGGATGTGGTATATAACATGAAAACATGCTTGTTATCATTAGCCGTCATGGGAATAAAAATGACCAGCAGTGAGCTATCACTGAATATCTATTAAAATGGTTACGATGGTACTGGAGACCATGAAACATCTCATGTGGTTCTCATACAAATTGAAAGAAAAAGGTTTGTCTCTGACTCCCACAAATGAAAATTTGTATTCACACAAATCCTGTATATTAGAATTTATAGCAGCGATATTATCGATAGTTGCCAAAAATAAAAATAATATAAAATAGACCAACTAAATCTGTGGTAGATCTATACAGTTACTTAACCCACAGGCCCGAAAGGGGACACATAACAGATACTATCACTACAGAACATAATTTCTGTTCAAAAAGGAAAACATTGATTCTCCTAATATGGCCAGGATGCCATGATGGCCAAAGTCTCTGGCAGAAGTGTGGCTTTTTAGAGAATATGGAGATGAGGGAAGGAGGAGAGATAAGAGAAGAAGGGAGGGAAGGAGAGAGATAGAGAGAGAGATAGAGATAGAGCAAGCAGCATGCAAGTGTGTGAGAGAGTACTTACATAAAGCTGGGACATGTTTTAGCGCCCCCCCCTTTTTTATAGTGTTAGACTCCTCCTAGTTCAGTGACAACTTCACTAATGCTGCACCCTGATGCACTAAGACTGAGCTGTGAGCCAACATAAGGCCTTTCTCTATTAAGAAGTGATTGTCAGGGTTTTTATATCGCAGAAAAGGGAAAGGTAACGGAGACTGTTGCCAAAACAAGATGAAAAAGAGGAGCAGGAGGATGAGGAAAGGGACGATCTGTTATGGGGAATCAACCTCTATGATGCTTTGTATCTGCACTATACACCAAAGAGACTCTACTATCTCCTGAGTATGTTGTTTTGAAGGATAATAGAAATCCAGACCATCATGAATATCTTTAATACAAATTGTATTCTGATGCACGCAATATTTCAGTATCAACTGTCCATATAGTGTGTGTGTGTGTGTGTGTGTGTGTGTGCAGTCTTCTACTGACTTGAATCAGAAGCTTACATAAATCCATAGCTTATGCTCTATAGTCCTATATGTGCAGGTTTCAGTCCCTTATGCACTGAGGACTGAAAAACATAATTCACCACAAACACTTGATGAAGGATAGTACCACTTATCACCTTTTTGGGAATGTCAATTTAAGTTTAAGCCTCTCGAGGTAGTGTTCATTCCAAACAGAGCCTGCATTTGTAAGCCAAAACTTACTTCATGCTTCTTTGACTTTTACGTTACTGGGATTCTGAAGTTCACTGTACTCAAGTTGCTGGTGGTTGAGAACACCTTTGACATTGTTTGCAGGAAGAAATTGAGACCTACTGTGGAATGTCTTGGCTGCTATCAACTTCTTACCAACTACACATCGGCCAGGGGTCTAATATATAAATTATGTAAAGAAATAAAAAAAATCATCAAAAAAACCCTAATAGCCCAATTAAAAAATGGGATACAGATCTAAATGGAATTCTCAAAAGAGGAAACTCAAATGGCTGAGAAGTACACACACACAAAAAAAAACTGTTCAGCATTTTTAGCTCTCAGAGAAATGCAAACCAATACTACTTTGAGATTTCATCTTATACCCAACAGGATGGTCCTGATCAATGCAACAATGACAGCTCATGCAAGTGTGGATGTGGAGTAAGGTGTCTGTGTGTGTGTGGGGGGGGGCATCCATCCATCCATTGCTGGTGGGAGTGCAAATTTGTATAGCCACTATGGAAATCAGTGTAGTGGTTCCCCAGAAAGATAGAAATCAATCTACTTCAAGATCAAGCTAGAGCATCCTTGGCATATTCATAGACACGTATTAAACCATGTTTATTGCTGCTCCATTCAAAGTAGCAAGAAATTGGAGACAGTGTAGATGCCCGTCAACAGATGAACAGATAAAAATGTGGTTCACTTACATACTGGAATATCATCAGCATTTAAAACGTTGAAACAGTGAAATAGGCAGTAAATGGGTAAAGGTAGAAAAAAAAAGTGAGTGAGGTAACATTTGTTATGGTGTGTATTTGCATATATAAGGATGTTATTTGTTAAGTCTTTGACAAGGTAATCTATACAACCACAGAGGTTAGGTACAGAGTAAGAGACTAGGGTGAGATATGGATCTCCCTAGAAAAGTGAAATAAAACAGATAGATATGGATGGCCATGGGGAGGAATTGGAATTAAAGGGTACAACAAGAAGGGGGGAGAAAAAAGGGTGTCATGAAGGGAATACAGGTAGAGCATCTTAAATTAATGGCCATTTGGGGAGTCAAATGGAAACAGTACAGTAGAGATTTTTATAATATACATGTATTATATATAGAGTAAAATATAATACATATAACAACATATGAATAATATACATGTATTATATATATGTATTATCTCTCTATAACATAATAAAGTTTAACATCAGGAATCATTTACATCTAATCATTTTATTGGCCATAGGAGTTCTTTAGGAACCCCAAAACAACCTAAGCTATTGCCACGGCTATTGGAGGCTCTCCATAAACTGATGACAGCCACCCAAACAACTCATTAAACATGGAGAGAACTTGAGCTGGTGTCTACCTAAAAGCCTTCATCCCTACAGAGCCTTCATGGCTCTGGAAAGTACTCTGCATGCCACCAAAGTGTAAAGGCAAATACCAACCCAGCTACAAACGCTTTGAACTACAAGAGTGATCTGCCTGCAAGATGCACTGGTGTGATACTAGCACAAAGTTCTTGGGAATAACCAATCAATATCTGATTTGAAATTTGCCCATTTCACGAGATGGGCAAACCCAGCCATACCCAGTGCTGCTTGAGTGGTAAGAACATGAGACTTGATTGGGCAGGGATGCAGGGAAAACCAAATACTACTGTTCTGCTATAGGAATATAGCAATAAAATAACTCTCAATGATATTTGTCTATACTCATAGAACAGTGCCTTGATCAGTCATCATCAAAGCAACTTTCTCCTGCAACACATGGGAAAAAACACAGAGACCCATAGCCGGACAATATAAAGAGTAAGAGATCTACAAGGAATGTCTCCATCAAATCCCACCCCTCAGGGGTCAATGATCTGTGTGGAAGAGGTAGCAGAAGTGGTACCGGAGCCAGAAAGGATGGAGGACACCAAGGTGTAGTAGTCTCCCGGACACAACAGAACTGGCACATATATGAACACACAGACTGTGGCAGCATGCACAGGGCTCCAGATGGGGTCTTAGAGCTGAAGGACGTGGACAGAATTACCCTAAACCAGAAATCAGTAGTCTCCAATGGAAACTACTTGCAAATAAAAAATTAGTTTTCTCCAAGGGAGTCTTACTTGGGAAACCAACCACTCCTAAGGGTAAGCTCCATGCCCAACAGTAGATGGTCAACACAAAACAACTCAGACGTATCTTTGGAGGTTCTTTGTTTCGTAATGTTAAGTCAGGGCATTTTTTAAATTGTTGTTTATTATTCTGCTTGTTTTATTTTAACTTTACAGGTTCTTTGCATACTCATTATAGATTCCATTTATTATTATTTTTTTAAGATTTATTTATTTTATGTATATGAGTACACTGTAGCTATCTTCAGGAACACCAGAAGAGGGCATCAGATGCCCATTACAGATGGTTGTGAGCCACCATGTGGATGTTGGGAATTGAATTCAGGACCTCAGGAAGAACAGTCAGTGCTCTTAACCACAGAACCATCTCCCCAGTGATTTTTTTAAAAATGGAATTCTGTGTGTGTGTGTGTGTGTGTGATTGTGTGGTTCTTTGCATCTATACACATTTCTAGTGCTTTTTCTTGTTTTGTCATATTCTGATTTGTCTGATTTTGAAATAACTTATTATGTATTATTTTTATTCCTTATATGCTTATCTGTTTTCTAAGAATAGACAGAAAAAGGGTGGATCTAAATGGGAGAGGAGGAGCTATAAGGAGTAGGGGGAGAGGAGGCCATAATCGCAATATGTTGTATGAAAAAAAAATCTATTTTCAACAAAAGGGGAGAAAAAAGACATTTGCCATGAAACTTTTCTTTCATATAACAAAGAACAGCATGATTAAAAATTTAAGAGTGGAAATAGTTTTGTGTTGATTAAATTTTTGTTTGTCTCTCCTATTTAGTATATGATTATCGTATTTTTTAGATTGATGGTTGAAGTAGCCAACAGTGTTCATGGTAGTGGCTCAACACCCATGGATCCTGGACACCTGCCATGGAAAACACAAGTTCTGCAATCCAGGCCAGGTGAGCAGACTTATTTATTCCACTGTGCTAGTTCATCTCCATATCCACCTGACATTTCATTGTTTTTCTCAGAATTAATGCCACTTTGCACTGAAATAGCTAATGAATATCCCAGCACTGTGTGTAGATGCTGTTCAGCCACAAAAGCTTTGTAAATGTGTGTACTTAAAACAAATAAACCCGGGACCCATAATGGTTCTCGTAGTCATTCTGCTAGAGCCAGCTCCAGTAGATTGTCTTTGGCCAGCCATTTTCTAAACCCTTGGGGCAGGTCACTTTGTGTTTTCCCAGAACTCCTTCATTTTGCCTTATTATGCAGTTCATTAAGTTTGTCTTGCATGGCTTCCTTATACTCCTTTTCTGCATTAGATTCTGAGTTCCGGGAAGACAAATGTGTGTTCTTGAGAGCCCACACAGCACAATTTTGGTATATAGCAAATGCTCCAAAACTGTTCGATTTGGGCAATTCTGAGTAATTTTATTTTCAAAACATTCATGCTTGAGTGGCACTTATTTTATCAAAAGGATTGTTCTGCAGATGACGGTGAATTAAGCCAGAGGGGATGAAAAGCATTAGGCACTGCATCACACTTCGTTGGGGGTTTATTGGTTCAGCAATAAATGCCCAGCTCTTTTGGTGTGCTTGTCACCATTGGGTTATGTTTGCCACTAGGGTGTGGGATCGTCACCTCATGTGTGCATCCTAAAAACACTACAATGGAACAGTAATACTGAAATGTAAACTCTTACCAAAGGGGTCTATGTTGCATTTTGTTGAGTATAGGTATAAAGCTTAGGATAAAAACATATGATTATTAGAAATTTTATGTCTCCCTCTCTTGACACCTTTGTAATAATGAGCCAAGAGTCCATAAAGAACATACAGTTTTTTAAAAGACTAAAAATTGTTTGCACACAACGCGGTTTGCCAGCAAAACTCAAAGCAAATCACAAGCTAAAGCGTCCCAGCAAGAATAATTGCACTTGTTGAGTTTTTAAAAAGAAGTATTTATTCATTTAACTGGGCTTTGTAGCAATTGTTTATAGCAAGAGATAAGGCTGGAAGGATAGTGAAAGAAGTTCAGAGGAGCGTTTATTTGTTCCGACAGTAAACATTACTGCCGAAGATAACCAATTACACAAGATAGGTTCAAGGAGCAGATGGAGGACAAGTTTTACAAAAAATTCAGAACTTTTCCATTAAGTCACTCTGCCAGTCAGTGTCTAGGTGACAGGGAAAGCTTGCACTCTAAGATTGATGATTGGTTTGCTGTTTACTCTGTTAATGATGATTTGCTCTCAATGAACTAGCAAAATTAGCACTTGGTGTTTGTTATGGTTCAACTGTGAAATGCTCTCTAGAGCTCATGTTTGGAGTGCCTGAGCCCTGGCTGGTGGTGTTTGTTTGAAGATGGTGTTCTTTTATTTATTTTTAGGAGGTGGAAGCAGGTCCCTGAGTGCATGTCTTTGAAAGTAATTACCATGGTCTTTTTTCCAGTCAATATGAAATCTCTTCCATCAGCTGCTACTGGCATAGAAGGCACTCTCTACTTTCTCCAGAATGATGGACAACAACCCCCTGAAATCATTTGCCCAAATAAACTTCCTCCCTTAAGAAAAGTAACAAATATAGACTTGGAAATGATTGGCATCAACTCTCATTCAGAACCTCATTCCACATGTGCCAGTTTCCTGAGGGTCAGGAAAGATCCAGCGTAGGTTATTCTCTGCAGCCAATTACTCTAAGCTCAAATAATTGAGGGCTGTAGTGTATGCAGTTTCCCAAGACTCACAACTTAAATAACAGTATGAAGCAGTTTCCTAAATGGCAGGAACCCAGAGTCACCAGGTATTTCCCTGAAGAATTTTTCTAGGACACTCTATGAATGAGTTCCATGGTTATAATCAACTTTGTCTTGAATAAATAGCATCTATTTTATTTCACTATACTCTGTTGTTGAATATAACAAAAATAATTTTTGATGAGAACACACAGTTCACCATTCAGTACTGTAATAGGACACATGGTGATCATATCAATAGAAGAGAAGTTCTGTGGTGCTAAGGATCAAAGCCTTGGCCTGAAAACATCAATGATTCACATCCAAGGCCATAGAAATTATTATGTTATTCTTAGGAATAGGAATATTATTCTTTTGAATGTTATGAATATAAGTATGCCTCCTCTCCTCTTCCCTTCTCACTGGTCTTTTTATTCTACATATAATTATATTGTAGAAATGAAGGGAAATTTTTATTTATGTTGTACTTTTTCATTCCTATCTTCTCTATAGAGACATTTGTTCTGCTCACTTTTAAAAAAGAAGTGAGACTTGGGCTTAGCAGGCTGTCACATATGTGCCTGTAGGAGCCCTGATGTCTGGGGATTGGAGCACAGACAGCAAAGTCTGTATGCTGATCAAGGACATAGCAAATGGCCAAGTAGAGGATAGAGAAGGTGTTGGAAAATCTTGGTCTAACACCAAGAGGTGAAGGCATCTATGAAAGCAGTCAGGACTCTTCAGTTTCGCAGGTAGCACAGACTGTGGATGTGAGCATTTGATATTTAAAATGATTCTCTGAGGGGATTTGGAAGGTTTTATTATTTAACATCCAAACAATTTTAGTGTTCATGTGAACTTCAATAAGGGGATGAAGCTGAGAATCTGTTTTGTGTGAAAGAAAAATCACCCTCTTTTTGTGTATTGCATCTATCAGATACACTGGTCTTTCTATTGGAAGGTGCAACACTGTACAGGCAGATGTACTTATAGAATGCCTTTTATCACACAATTATACTTTATGTATCTATGTCTGTCTATCTATCTATCTATCTATCTATCTATCTATCTATCTATCTATCTATCTATCTATCTCAATCTATCATCTATCTATCTATCTATCTATCTATCTATCTATCTATCTATCTATTATCTATCTATCTATCTATCTATCTATCTATCTATCTATCTATCATCTATCTATCTAATGTGGATTAGTGCTTTTTCTAGCTAGTATGTGTGTCTGTATGAGTGTTGGATCCCCTGAAACTAGAGTTACAGAGAGTTGTGAGCTGCCATATGGGTACTGCTGGGAATTAAACCCTGGTCCTCTGGAGGAGCAGCCAGTGCTCCTAACAACCGAGCCACCTCTCTAGCCCCTATAATTGGTTCTTTTTTGAGCTTATGGATACTTGTCAAGCAATTATAATGTATGTTGGGTAACTGATCATGCTTAAAAGTCAGGAAATAGTTCAAGTGAAATGCACTATGACTTTTAATTGTATTCTGTGAAATCAGTAGTCACTGTGATTTCCTCTTGTCCTTCAGACATTTACGTTTTTAGGGCACAGGGGCATTTTCAGTCGTGTGGTTACTACTGTTTACCTGAGGACTGTTAGGGAAGTATTTTCTCACTAAGCTGTGACCCCCTGATTGTGTCTGTAGCAGCCTTGTGTTGAACACACAATGGTCTCCCCTCAAAATCTCTCAAAAAAGGTAAAGTTTGTAGAGACTCAAGCCCTCATATTTATCATATATTTTTAAAAATGGGTTAGCTGCAAGAGCAGACCAGGAAATTAGTTCATTTTTTTTCTTACTACATCAACTATAACAGCTGTTCCTTTAACTCTCAATCTCTAGACCATGCTTTAGCTTAATAATTCTGGATAAGTCTATTACCTGCTGCATTCATGTTGTCACACTTGCTGCTCCCTCCTGCCAGTACCCCCTATTGCACTTTCTTAGGCCTTCTTTTCAATTTTCAGGTAACATCCCAGTGATCTCGAGTTACGCACTTCATTCCTTCCTCCTCCTCTTCTCTACAGGTCACTAAGAGATTGAGCGTTGTTCCTTATACATGTCCCCTGTTGGTCATCACAATTTTAGTTTCTGCATTTGTGCTGCACAGGCAGGATTGTGTTCTGTACAACCCACTTCTTTATTTTCCTTCTTTATTTTTCAATTTGTCTCATTTGACTTCTCCTTCTTTTATAATGCTTGCTGAAGTCATCAAGAAAAATGATCAATTTAAAAATCTCTGGGACCAAATTGAAGTGTCCTGCAAGAAACCCCCATATATGTGTATCCCCAAGGTGGGAGAAGCCAGCATCAGGCCCATCAGTGTTAGGGGGCCAACCATTTCTTCTATGCTACCTGGATGTGTGAAACATCAGGAAACACATACTGGAGATCATTCTAGGGATAGTTAAAGATTCAGTGGCCAAGGTGAGAGAAGGGTTAGCCAGGCAGAAGAGAGAACAGAGACAGGGCTGGTTCAAGTATTGGTTTAACAGTTCCCCCTGGTTTATTACCTTGATTTCTGCATTATTAGGGCCCCTGATCATTTTGTTCCTGCTTCTGACTTTTGGCCATTACATTCTAAATCACTTAGTTGCTTTTGTTAAAGCTCACATAGGTGATGGTACAGTTGATGATCCTGAGACAAAGATATCAAGAGCTAAGTGCAGAGGACCAGGGATATGAGTTGCATAACCATCCACAATAGCTTCAAGACTGAAGCATGCACAAAGAAAAGGGGGGAATGAAAAGGTCAGCTTAGGAACTTTGGGAAGGCCATGGAACACTTGCTCCTTTGGAAGGGAGAGGCTAATTACTATTTCTCAGACCACAGGGTGGGAACTGACTTGTGGGTGGGGACACATTCCGCAGGACTGACTGGTGACCACCTTCAGACAAGGGAAGTCCTTGTTACCTCATTCCCTAAAGACCAATCAGTTTAAAGGGTGCACTATTCCACCACTCACATTGTGCCTAGTTGCTGATGCTCTATTCTGTTCCTGGAAACCATATAAAAACTTGCCAAACTGGTGCTGGGGGTTGCCACCTTTCCTTTGGGTCTGGGATGACCCTAGTTCACTGGAACAATAAATTCCTCTTGGTTTTTTTGCATCGAAAAAAAAAATCTCTGGGACCATGAATGTTTTGTGTGCCAGGTATTGTGAGAAGTTTATGTACATCTAGGTTGACTCCCCTTGGTTTAGTGAAGCAGCAGGAATCCTGGATGAGTTGAAACTAGTATGAGCTTCTATGGCCACTCATGTTAACTTGGCAGAGCTAGAATCAACAGAGATATGGGCTTCCTGGCATTTCTTCTGGGAATTATCATGATGATGCTCATTGAGGTGGAAAGCCCTGCCCACTGTGGATGGCAACATTCCCTAGGAAGGAGGATCTTGGACCATAGATGCTGAAGAAGCTGGGCACCAGATGAATTGTTTTCTTCTGACTGTCTGTGTATTTTGATCAGGTGCTTCAATCACCTGCCTTGACTTCCCTGCTGTGATGGACTAGGCTCTAAATTGTGAGCTAAAACTATAACCCTTCTTTCCATAAATTGTTTTTATAATTCAAACGAGAGATTTCTGGCATCAGTGTATCCCCTGAGTCCTGGGACAGAGTTCGGTTCAGTGCTGCTTCCCTTGAGAATCTTGGATGATAGCTTTCTTCTGATATTCTCCACAACCCAGTATCTTTATTGTCTGACATTGCAAAACTTTTAAAATTTGAGGTGAACAAATGCTATTACGTAAAGTGATGCTGAACAGTGTTAATCCTGTCAACCCTTGCCTTCCTGATATAGGTAAAATTTAAAATTGTGCAGTGATTCATTGAGCCCAAATGGGTGGCATAAATTGACTTTTGTCAGAAACTACTTAGGAGAGCTGATTAATCGAAGGCTGGCTATCTCATCTGAAGTCTCCATATATGGCAGAAATACATACCATTTCCCCCAAAAGTTAAATGCCATTTAGCAGGGGAAGATGAAAACATGGTTTATATCGAAGAGCTTGCTTTGAAGACGGGCCCACAGGAGACGGGAATGACACGTTGGCAACGAACTGACTCATGCTCCCAGCCCTGACTAAGAGCCATTAGTCTTCCATTTTCAGAAAGCTGTTAACATTGTCAAAGAAATTCAGCATCATTATGCATGTTGGATAATGCAGTTGAATAATAGGATAACTCATTGGGAATATCCTGTTGCTGTCATCAGATCGAGAAACTTGCCTCACTCTCATCACTATGCATCGGGCCTCTTTTTCTAGTCTGCAGCAGCCCTGGGGCTGAGGGTTCACCACCCGCCAGATATAAAGCTGAATCTACCATGTTTTCTTGCTCTGCTTAGATCTTATCAGCAAACCCCAGATTTACAACCAACTACACTCTGGGGTACCTCTTCTCTGATGAAATCTTTCATTCTTTTTGTTTTCTTAAACCTTTCCACTGTGACATTTGTATTCCAGGCAGTGGGTCAGCACTCTCAAAGAGACTCAGCAATTTCCACATACTTTCCTTAACCTTCTATGGCCTCTTGCAGTTACCAGAGACTGCTTACCTATTCACAGCATACTCATCTCTGGGTGAGCTCAAGGGAATCTTCGGGTTGTTCATTCTTGGGCCAACTGTTTTCTCTTTTGCACCCAAGCTTCTCACTGTCCATGAATGTGGCTTGTACCTTCTGTCAGGCCACATCATTCTACCTTACATCCCTATGTGTTTACTGAAATGTATATTTATATAGTCATATATAACTGTTTATTATATCTTATTTTTATGATTCGGCTCTTCAGGATTAACCTTAGCTTGTATACAATTCCAATAACTATTTCAAAATCTTCCTTGCAAGACCCAATGACTCAACCTCTCTGTTCTGCACTACTCTAAAGAAATGATTTGTCCTTGATATGTATCTGCTTGGCATAATCATTTAGACTCTCAGTTACTTAGATTCAGTATGTGGACAAGCTCTTCTGAATCATCCTTCTAAATCAACAGTGTTCTTCCTTTTGTATCCTCTTCTTCTCATTAAGTCACACCTGTAATTTAGCAAGTGTTTAGAATTATAACCAAGAAGTTCTTTCTACAAACAACTCATTTACCTATTAGAAAAGTCCAAGTCTTGGAGTTGGAAGATGATCCCATGGATATGAAACTTTGCAAAAAGAAGCATAAGAACCCAAGTTAAAATTTCTATTACTCACATTTAAATAAATTAAAAACATCAAGGAAGAGATGTGCATGCTAATAACATCAGTGTTAGAGGATGGAAATGGGTAGATGCCATAAGGTTGCTGTCCTGTCAGTCTAGCCAAAAAAGCAAAATTCTGGTTCATCGAGAGACCCTCTTTCAAGAGAATAATGCAAAGAATGAGAGAAAAGAAGGCCGTCCAAGTTCTTCATAGTTTGGTCCCTGTGCTGGGCGGTGTTGCACCTCATACTGCCAGCTTTTATGTTACACTCACAGGCAGCAATGTCACTAATTTCACAGTTCTCAGGAGCTCTGCACAGTGCTCGCTGCAGTGTGCCGCCAGCGTGACTCATCACTGCGACAGGACACTGAGTGAATTTACGAGCTATGTATTTTAGTTCACAGTTTGAGATGTCTGTTTACTGCCAACTGGCTCTGTTGTTTACAGGGCAGTGACAAAGTAGAAACGATTTAGTGCAGGAGCACTACTCACCTCCCAGCAACCGGGAAACACATTCATTTTAGTCATGGAAAAATAAATAGCCTTCAAAGGCACACACCCAGCTACCTACTTCCCACTCTCAAATGGACCCTGACTTCTAATAGCATCTTCAGTATGAACACAAGCCTGAATTAGTCCATTGATGAAATTGATGCCTCGTCGAACCAATTGCTTATCAGTGTTCCCACCAGGTGGTGTCCAGATATCCAGAAAATGATCCATTTTTGGGGGGAGCACTTTATATTCAAACCATGATAATATTACATTGGTATTAAAACATACTCTAAATTCTTCAAGAAAAGGAATTTTTATTTATTTATCTTTCATACAGTAAACTTTGATGATATGTCTCTACTCACTCTAATTTCTCTCGGATCCTCCCTACCCACCTGACTTCATGTTCTTTCTCATTCTCTTTCAGAAAAGGAAAAATAATAGCGTCCTCAAAGAAAGAAAATCAAAACAGACAAACAAAAAGAAAGAAAGAGAGAAAGAAGAAAGAAAGAAAGAAATCATTCACAAAGCAAAGAATGCATTTAAAGAGGGGTTGGGTAGTGGAGTCTGTTTTGCGTGGCACAGATCTTAAAAGAAAAAGTATAAACTTGATGAAAGAATTCAAAGAATTTAAAGAAGACAAACAAATAGCTCAGTGAACTTAAAGAGAATGGGCTGTGGAAGAATAGATGCCTGAGTGATGCCCTAAAACCTCAAATCTAAGACTGAATGAAACGGAAAGGTAATCCAGTTATAGTGAGAGTTACTGAGGACAGTTCAAGCTTAAACAAAGAAGGAACTGAAAGACAGTAAGAAAACACAGGAGCCTTACAGTAGAAAAAGTGAACTAGAAGACCAAAGGACTTGAAGATAAAGCAGAGGAATGGACCCATTAAGTAAAATAGAGAAGCTTTCAAACACACAGGAAAGTACTGTGGGACACCATGAGAAGGCCAAATCTTCAGACAATAGGCTCAGATGAGTGAGAAGAATCTCAGGACAATCCCAGGAAAACTCAAACTCAAAGCGATCCCATTTAAACTGGAAAAGAGCCAGGACTGTCCATTATCCCCATTCCTTCTCAGTACAGTGCTCAAGACAAAACTAAATTACTAATGACAGAGGGAAATCAAAGGGGTACAATAAAAAATTTCTCATATTCTCCCCATTTGCAGATGACAGGTAAAAGGTCTCAAAAATTCCACCAGAAAACTACTAAAAATGATCACCAATTTCAGCAAAGTTGTAGGACATAAAAATCACCTTTCAAAATTCAGTGGACTTTCTATATACCAACAGTAACCATGACAAGAAAGTGACCATAGGCACATGCCTATTCATAATAGCAAAAGATTGAGGCTAAAGCTAACCAAGGAGTTTAAATAATCCTACAGTGAAAATGTAAACTCTCTGAAAATAGCTACTGGGGAAGACTCCCATCCCCAAGGCCTGTTAGAATTGATATTGTGAAATGTCCATCCCACCAAAATCAATTAACAGATTCAAGACAATCCAGTCAAAGTCTCCTTGACAGTTTTCACACAAATAGAAAAAAAAGAATCCTAAGACTCACATGGAACCTGTAAGACGCCAGATAACCGAAGCAATTTTGAGCAAAGAGAGCAATCCTGATAGGCTCACCATTTCTGATTCCAAGACATATTGCACTACCATAATGATAAGAACAGCAAGGTACAAAAGCCAGGTCTGAAGATCAATAGAATCTTCACGGTATCATTGTCAAATGCACTCATCAATCATGGACTCATGCAATCAAAATAAAGAGAAAATAGAAATCTGAGGATCGAGTGCTTGAGTACCGTCTGATGTTTGACGATACCAAATATACAAGGTGGAAAAAAGATACCATCTTCATCAAAAGGTGCCTGGAAAATCAGATGCTCATGTGCTGATGAATGAAATTATACTCATATCCATAGTCCTGCACAAAACCAATGGCCTAAAGACCTTGCTGTGAAACCCGGAACTCTGAATCTGCTGTATGGAAGCATAGGCAGTACAAAACACATCTAAATGCTGTTTCTCTTTTCTAGTTATCCACAGTTGTACCATTCAGAGTTCAGAATCATGAAGCTGCTTGGCTCTTAAAATATGTAGTGGGTGAAAACGGATGGTTGTCTAAGAAATACTGTGGGTGATCTCTATTTGTCCTGTGATTGGCTGCCTTCTCCTGACCCTCAGAACACTGATTCATTTGATAACCTTGGGTTGTTCTGCATCTCTCTTGACAACGTAGTCCATCTTTAACACACATTTAGCCCAAAGCTGATAAGGGTATAAGAGAAATTAGTTTCTTGCCTCAGTTGTAAAAACATACAGTTTGGGATCTTAATAAAACAAGTCCACCTTTTTAGAAAGTTCCATAATAAAGACAACATAAATGTAAATGAAGAAAATATCTAATAAACAGAAAAAAAAAGTTGTGTGGTTTTCAAGAAAAAAAAAGACAACATAAAACAGAAGCAAATTTCTGTGTCTGCAGCAGTAAGACATTCTTACAGAACATCTGCTAGTAGTGACATTTTATGACTATATTATGTTTCATTAAGTAAATTGTTTTATGTTTTTTGCTGCTTGTGTTTCAGACTTTGTCTACTTAGAAAATTTACAAAGCTAAAGGTTCACTTAAGTAATTACTTAATTTAAGTAATTATTTCAGTATTGATCTTTGTTAAAAGTCTTTTAAATGACTTCTCTGCAAGTAATTATGTTAAAGCGTTTTAAACAGATTTAATGCTCAATGTATTTGTGACTAAAATGTGGCTAGCTGGGTATCTGTAATACAAATTTTACAGAGTTAAATTCATATAAGGTATCTAAAATAATGAACGAGTACNTACTACTCAGCTATTAAAAACAATAAATATATGAAATTCCTAGGCAAATGGATGGATCTGGAGGCCATCATCCTGAGTGAAGTAGCCCATTCACAAAAGAACTCATATAACATGTACTCACTGATATGTGGATATTAGCCCAGAAACCTAGACTACCCAAGATACAATTTACTAAACACATGATACTCAAGAAGAAGGAAGATCAAAATGTGGACACATCACCTCTTCCTAGAATTAAGAACAAAGCACACATGAAAGAGTTAAAGAGATCATGTGTGAAGCTGATTCCAAAGGATGGACCCAATGACTGTGGCTGCCAGGTATCCATCCCACAATCAGCCACCAAACATAGACACTATAGCATATGCCAGCAAGATGGTGCTGAAAGGGGCCGGATATAGCTGACTTGGGGGAAAATATACCAATGCCTGGCAAACATGGAGGTGGAAGCTCACAGTCAGCTATTAGATGGAACACAGGGTTCCCAAGGAAGAAGGAGCTAGAGAAAGTACCCAAGGAGCCGAAGGGGTCTTCAACCCTTTAGGTGGAAGAATAACCATGAACTAACTAGTACCCCCTGAGCTCATGTCTCTAGCTGCATATATAGAAGAGGATGGCCTAGTTGGCCATCAGTGGGAAGAGAGGCCCCTTGGTCATGCAGACTTTATATGCCCCAATACTTGGGAATGCCAGGGCCAAGAAGTGGGAGCGGATGGGTAGGGGAGCAGGGCCAGGAGGGGGGAGGGTATAGGGAACTTTCTGGATAATACCTGAAATGTAAATGAAGAAAATATCTAATAAAAGTTGAAAAAAAAGAATCATATCATTTGCAAATAAAGATGCTTTGACTTTGACCTCGACTTTTTCCTTTTCTGTTTGTGTCCCCATTATTTCCTTTATTTGTCTTATTGCCTGGCTGAGACTTTAAGGACTGTGTTGAACAGTAATGGGGAGAGTGGACAGCCTTGTCTTGTTTTTTATTTTAGTGGAAGCATTTTGAGCTTTCCTCCACTTAAGATGATTTTGGCTGTAGGCTTCCTTGTATATTGCTTTTAATGTATTGAGCTATGTCTCCTGTATCTTTAGTCTCTCCAGGACTTTTCTCACGAATGGATGTTAGATTTTTAACAAAGGCCATTCATGTATCTAATGAGAAAAATCATGTGATTTCTGACCTTTAGCGTATTAGTGTAGTGGGTCATGTGTTGATTTATGAAGTGTATCACTGGGTTGGAGCTGACTTGATCATTTCAGATAAACATTTGATGTGTACTTGAATACAGTTTGCAAATATTGTATGTGAAATTTTTGTGTCATCAGAGATAATTGTCTATAATTTTATTTTGTTGTTGGTTCATTATGTTGTTTTAGTACGAGTACTACTGATTTCATAAAAAGAATTTATAAAGGTTCCTTTTTCTATTTTGCAGAAAAGTTTGAGCCACATTGATTGATTACATCTTCTTTGAAAGTCTGACAGGATTCTGCATGGAATCTACATGTCCCTCGCCACATTTTATAGGGAGATTTAAATTACTATTTCTTTCTCACTGAGTGTTATAGTTGGATTTATATTATTTACTTTATCTTGATTTAACCTTAGTGGATTGTCTCTGTCAAATAATCTACCCATCTCTTTTAGGTTTTGCAGTTTGGTGGAATACAGATTTTAAAAGTACATTCTTATGATTCTCTGAATTTCTTCAGAATCTATCGTAATCTCTCTCTTCTCATCTCTAGCTGTAACTTTGGATTGCCTCTTTCCTTTGTTTAGTTTGGCTAAAGTTTGTGTGTAATAACATAAGATGAAAGGAGACCATGAATTTGAAGGGAGGAGTATATAGAGTACTTGAAGGGAGGAGAGGGAAGGAGGGGATGTTGTAAATGTATTGTAATCCCCCAAATTTAAAAAAGGAATGTGCTTACAGATGGGAGCCTGGTATGGCTGTCCCTTGAGAGGCCCTACCAGCAGCTGACTGAGACAGAAGCAGGTACTTGTTCCTTATCCATTGGACGGAAGTCAGGGACCCCTGTGGTTGAATTAGGGATGGATTGAAGAAACTGAAGGGGAGAGTGACCCCCATAGGAAGACCAGCAGTCTCAAGAAATCCAGACCCCCTTGAGCTCCCAGAGACTGAGCCACCAACCAGGAGCATACACTGGCTGGACTGACTTGTCTGGCTTCAGTGGGAGAAGATGCTCTTAATCCTGTAGAGATTTGAGGCCCCAGGGAAGAGGGAGGTCTGGTAGTGGTGGGGGAGCAGAGAGAAGAGAATGGGAGGGAGCAATGACTGGAATGTAAACAAATAAAATAATTAAAATGAAAAAAAAAATTTAAAAGATCTTTTTAAAAAGGATGTTGTAAGTAGATTGGGCAGAGAAGCAACAATTCTAAGATCTAACTGCAAAATGTACAAGCAGGAGCAAAATCATCATGAGACACGTATGCGGGAGTGGATGGAGTGAACGTGAGAGTTCATTTTCACTCTGCAGTGAATGGTGCAGCTCTCAGATGCTCCTGGCCTTTGCAGCAGGAGGAATTGGTGTCTGTGAATTCTATATTTCATATGCCTGTGTTCTGTGATGGAGAGGAAGTTGTAAAACTTTTCTCGGTAGTCTTTCTGATGCCTGGACTCCATCTTACCTTTATTTTCCCTGAAGGCCGAGTAGTACCGCCCCTACAGTTTCTACTGCCCGAGGAAATTTGATTTGGCCAGAGTTGGGTCAGCCTCCAGGCTGGGCACCAATTCTCAGCATTCCCACCTACTGTCCTGTGGGAACCACCTACTCCCACTTGGTATTCATTTCTAAACCTCATATCCTGCAGAATACTTTTATCTTTTCCTTTTCCCCCTGCATATATTGAATACTTCCTTTGTGGCCCTCTTTCTTAGCTGATATTTGTTCTCCAATGAGGACATAGTAGCAGTGGAAAAAAAAAGGAGTTAAGATTAAAAAAAGATAAGCTCACATTTGTATAGAGTGTTAGTCATAACAGCGAAACCAGGAAAAACCATGATACCACAGAGGGAATGGCTTAAAACATGATATTATAGGATGCACATCGGTAGCAAAATAGTTATTGTAATAAAGAAAGTTAGTAACCTCTCATCTCACTTAGTTCAGGATGATTTACCGTTTTCATCTATGGTGTGTGCTGTGTGCTCTCACCAGTTGGTTTCATCTACGGAATTGTGCTGTGCTCTAGAGCTCCAGCTCTGCCTGGCCTGCGTATCTGCTACTTTATACTCTCAGGTTCCACACGTCTTCAACTCCTGTATCTCACGTTATACTTCTATCTGCTGCATCAACTCATCTCTGTCACAACAGCTATGATAGAAAGAGAAAGCACTGAGAACTCTAGTACACTGTTGGTGGGATGTAGGTTGGTGACACCTTTATAGAAAAGAGAACAAAGTTTCCTAAGAGATTACAAAGTAGAACTTCCCTATGACTCAGTAATCTGCTTCTGGGAAAGAACTCAAGGGAGGGTGCACCTTCACCTCCTAAGATATCTACACTGCCTTGTTCGTTGTAGCCTCACCCACAAAACAGTCTGAGAGTCCCCTGAGAACAAATAAGTATGCGTGGCATATATATATATAGTGAGGAGTTATTTTTAATGCAATGTGTCACAATTAATCGTGTCAAACCTCTACTGTAGTGGGCCATCTAGCAGTCAGTATTTCTATAGGAAGTAACATGTTGGGAGTAAAAATAGGTTAATCCTAGGAGCACTGACAGTCTAAGGAAAAGAATGAATGGCTAACTCTGACTGCTGGTCCACCGCTAAATGGACAAATATGTATTTGGCAAGTATATTTTATAACGATGTAAATTGTACCATTGCTACAGCCAAACTGGACACAGATTTGAACTTATCAGAATGTCTATGACTATCAAATACATCTAAAATAATTCAATTAATGGTAGAATTCAAATTTTTATTATCTATCTATCTATCTATCTATCTATCTATCTATCTTGAATTCAAATTTTGTGACAAAATTGTAGTTATAATGATGCAATTACTATAGTTAATTATACTAATGCATATTAGTATACCAATAGTATATAATATATTATACATACTGTAATTATTATATTAACATACATTAATATGTTAATAATACTAATTACATTTATTCTAACTATAATTATCAGGGTATAATTGTAAGAAAAAGAAATTTAAATTTAGAGTATAAGTTGCTTAAGAAAGTTGCTCCTGAGTAGTTAATTCTTAACAATGCCCCTCCATTTTTGCTTACATATTTGACTTTTTCTTTTAATAATAAATGAGCTTGTTCAGTTATGTTTGTCCCTGGGGGTTATAGAGCATGCCATGAGAGATAATGACTTTCCCAAAGTTGGCAGAAGGAAATAAGCATTTGTTGGTCTAAGCAGGCTCACTGTGTGTCTTAACCTGTTTTGAGATTCTCACGACAGGGAGAGCAATCAGTAGGCATCTGTAAGCAGTTCAAGAAGGTTCAGAAGTTGGAGTGGCAGCAAGAATACAGCTTGAAAAGTTTGAGGTATAACATGAACAAATTTAAAATGACCAAAGGAAATGTAAAATTTGAGCCTTTAGTTATAATAATTTTAATTAATTT